>JAYMTN010000606.1:0-15673 GCA_036897425.1 Erodium trifolium | reverse complement strand
GGATCACATGACTTCATTAAAGGAATATTCCATTAGTTTTCTAACGGAATATGCCAATTCCGTTCGTGGACCAAACATAAGGGTACTAAATCGAACAAAAGAATCATATGGGTACCAGATCGAACGTGGACCGAACATAAGGGTACCAAAAAGTAAATAACCCTAATATAAATGTCTTAGAGGAAGTATAAGGGCATATTCTGAATACGGCCTTAGTTGTATACATATACTACACATGACACACAGATTAGATATTCAGACTGGGAAGGGTTGGAGATAAAATATTAACACATCCTCGTCCTTTAAGCTCATCAAGGTTTCACCGTCGCACCTAATCGTCTGAAATCACCTATCCGGCCAAAAGGGCTAGGCTTATTATAAGAGACCGCTGCTACCCATCGCAACGGTAAATAAGACGAATCGGATTATCACACGCAACCACTGGAATCATAGGGAGAACCCTCCAGGTGGCATGAACAAGACCAACCCTTAATTATTTTCGTCTCACCCGAGGACTAATATGGTAGCGTATTTAGTGAGTGGTTCCCCTCTACCACAACACCTTACTTCTTCCCCGATCACCACAGTGACCAGCCTGTCTACGCCTAAGCTTGTGAGCCTGCGAACAAGAGCTGGTATCCATTGGTGATCGAGACATAGTGTTTGTTCCACTTCTTCGAACCTGCCAGCTCCTACAACTACACCGACACGTGTCACACCTATTGGTTAATCGACACTCTAAGCATACAACTTTGAATAATTCATATCATACACAACTCGGCATTTGTTGCCAACTTACTAGTATGTACCTATAAGCATCAACTTTGGACCGTTACGCCACTATAACTATCCTTGATGCTTCCCTAAGTTCTACACATGTTTGCCTTGGTCTATTTCTCTATTTCTTCTGCATGCCATATTCACTTTGAATACTGCTAGTATTAAGAAACGCGGGCTTCAAGTTCAACTGACAAAACGACATACGTGTCTTACATTTAGGACTCGTTGTTACTTCAGCCAAGAAGCGTGTTAACCTGGTTACGGGTCCTTCAGTATAAGAATCACACATTGATTGACAATCAAGAGACATACTGCATTAAAAACTCTCTCTTTCCATAGAAGAAAACCCTAGCTAAGCGTGTTCTCGCTCTTCCGGTGACGGCCATGGTCGTTATCGGTGGGGGATGCTTCCTTTCGTTAACATCTCCTTTTCCCTTCTCTTTCTTCTCTTCTTCCCCTCTCTCCCCCTCGTCCCTCAACCGCTTTCTTTCTCCGACCTTCTCTCCGGTGGAGGTCCGTTGGTAACCCTTCCGATTTCTTTTTCTCTTCGCCCTCTACATCGTTTCTTTCTCTCCGGTCTTCGGTTCCTCTGGATTTCTGGCACTCCTTCGTCTTCTGCTTCCTTGGGCTAACCCGGTGAGACCTCCAGATCCATAGTGGGAAGTGATTTCTCTTTATAGATTCACGGTGGATATGGTCTTGTTTGGGGTGTTCAGAGTCGGTGGTCGACTTTGGGGCTTGTACCCTCTCTACTTCATCAGATCTGAAGGATGTTTCTTCTCCATGGGGGTTTCTTTGATGGTCCGACTTTCATTCATCGTGGGAAGTGTTTTTAGGGCTTGAATTCGCTGTGGATGGTTCAGCTCAGTTGGTGGCTCCGGCGGTTGGATCGCTTTCGGCTCAGTCTTGGCTTCCTCACCCTCTCCGACGATCTCATGGACGAGTTACCGGTCCGATTTCGGTATGGCTTCTTTTCAACACCTTTACCCTGGTTCTTTAATTTTTCTCTTAATCCTTCCATTTACTCTTCTGTTCCCCGTGTCCTGTTGAGGATGGGGCTCCACGGGTGGCGTTGGCCAACGTGGAGTGTTAAAGCCTGGGGCTTGTTTTGAAGATTTTGGTTAGGATCTGTGGAGGATAATTGTTAGAATTGAGGGGAGGGGTTGTTGTGTCTCAGCTCCCTTTTTGGGCTCTTTTCCGGTGGCGAGGCACCATTTTGGTGCCTTTGAGCTGATGAGGCTTTAGGTTGAGGTGTTTTGGGGAGGCCTTGGCAGCGTTTGGTGGTGCTGGGGTCTGGTGTTCTGCATTCCTGGCGTTTTTTCTTTTTCTAGTTTAAGTTCTTTGTTTCTTGTTTTGTGGTTGCTCTGGTTTGGTGTTTGGTTTACTGTTGGCTTGTGCGCCTGTTGTTTTCAATTTATTTAGGTGTTAAGATTTATTGCTTGGTTTAGGTGTGCTACTTGTTTAGCTTCCTGATTTGAGGCTTCTCTGTTGGAAGTGCTCTGGTAACACCCGTTTGGTTGCTTCATGTTTGATAAATCCGGATATAGGCTTATGTTAGGCCCAACCTTCTGTTTGTTGTTTGTTTGATTCATGTTTGATAAATCCGGGTATAGGCTTTGTTAGACCCATTTTTCGGTTTGTTGTTGTTAGTGTCAAGGTTCTTGTTGGAATGCTTTGTGTTGTGTATTGAGGATTCTCACCCTTATCCTTCGGCTTCACTTTGAAGCTGTTGGATTTTATAAAATAAAAAACTGCTGATAAAAAAAAAGACACATACTGCATTGGGTATACAATCAAGCTCATACGGTAAAACAAAAACCAACATGAGATCCGAACTCCATCTCATTGCCAGGAAGAAAAAGCCTTACAAAGGAACTCTATATATATATTAAAATTATCACTACTATCTACTTGTATCCAATCAAACAGCTATAAATGTACACAACAATACTGAATAATAGTAATTCAAAAGCTATAAATTGTTACTACGGTCTCTTCCTGGTTTTTGTCACCCAATCAGGTTACACAACCAGACAAACGTCCCGGAACAAGGAGTGAGGAGTGTTATGCTACTTAAACGGTGACAACAGAAGAGGCCACTGGTTCGAGTATACCAAGCTCAAGGACAAACTTTCTACACAAGTCCCTTGCTGGACTAGTGGACTGATCAACAATTAATGATGAGATTTTCTATCAGCTAAAATAACAATTGACAAAATATAAAAAGACTACCGTATGAATTTACATACATACTTACAAACATACTAAGAAGCCTTGCTACAAGCTCTAGTAAGCAATCTTCTTCTCTTGGACAATTTTTTGGCATCTTTCACATCTCTGCCTAAATTACCATTACTCCTACCTGTACAAGAGAACAGCAAGAAATGAGAAATATGGAAACATACTAACGATTGATGATATCAGTACTAGTGTACCCTATTCAATGGTAAGTCACCAGGAACAAAAACCCAGAAAGAGCCATGGCCTTCAACCTATGTAGTTGAACAAATAAATTCATATTTTTTTTCTTAGTACACCTTCATATATTAATGTTTGGTTCACAAGCAAGGAGTATCAAGAAATAATGAAGCACCAGCAGGACGACTGAAAAATGAAAAATAACTCTGATGACTTACTTTTTCCAAAGTTGGCATCAAAAGTTTTCGAGCAGTCAAAAGGCTCCGGATTAAAATTATACCCAGACCTCTTGGTTGACACTGTGATCACCTGAGGTTCCACCTTTTGTTCAGGAGTTTCACATGATCCGCTGAAGGGCTCCATAAAACAAAACCTGTTATGACAAAACAAGTTCAATTAACACAACTTCTGTAATTCCAGTGTGAAGTAACATAGCATATGTGCAGTTGGAGTGTCAAGGATAATTGTTTGTTTCCCAAACATGAATCCAAATGGCAGCACTAAGGTACACAAATTATGGCCAGCACACTTAATAATAAAAGCATGAAAAATAGTACCACTCTGCAGGTAAGTTGTCGCTGTTAAAGCCATTGTTCAACATCCTCCACTTCCTACATTTATCACACTGCACCCATTCATTGCCAGGCCTGCATAATAGGGCATCCACATTCTTATCTTGTGAAATAGAAAAATTATAGGGATAAATTATATCAAATCACTGTAATACCATGTAAAACAAATATGAATTAGAACAATCATAAATCGAAATGCATATAAAAGCATAACTAATGTAATTTAAAGAAGCTAACACAAACCAAGAGAAAAACAGAACACATTGCCACACATCAAGTTCAAGTTTGTTATATTTAGGAACCGACAGAAACCACGAGCCAAATGACTAGTCACGATAAAAAAAAATGGTTCTCTCCCTGATATCTCTGTGCAGCCGCCGCCACTTTCTCCGCGCCTTGCCGCCGTCTCTACCTCTCTCTACTTCTCTTCCCCTCTCATCTTAAATTTCTCCACAAAACCTAGCTGTAATCGGTGGGTAGATTTTCCAGATCTAGTTGTCAAGCTCGCCAGACCAAAGGAGACGGGTCTAAGTTGACCATTTTTTTCACCGCTTTTGCATATCGTTAATGGTGAGTGGTTTTTTCCTTGATCTTGCCGTGAAACAGCGAAGACCTAACAATCTTAAACTAAGGACAAAATCACATCATGAATATCTCAGTTGACGACCCAACATACTCGCTACATCAGCTTGAAATATACCCATGTACTCTGGACCAGAAAAGCCGAATAGTACTCCTGAATAGTAAGGGATCCTTATTGGAAGTTCAACTGAAACAAATAGGCTGAGTCGCCAGTAACTCCACATATCCTTAGCCGTGCGTGCGGTAAGGACACAGAATATAAATTCTTGGGGATCGACAGACTGCCACAATATAACTCCAAACATGTGCATCTTTTGTTCACCACAGAAACAGGTTGGGTGGTATTTTCTGAACCAACAATATGATCCCACATATCTTTTCCTTTCATAAAAATCTCATATTGAAAGGACCAAGCTGAGTAATTTTTACTCGTAAACAGGATGGAGCTACCATCAATTCTCTCTATAACAAAAAACAAGAAAATATCGAAAAAATCCTCAAACAAAAGAACAAAGAAACTGAAAAAATTGGAGATGAGAACAGAAAAGCGATGAAACGACATAGTTCTAGATTGCAAGCAGCAAGGAAACTTGGCTCATGGAGCAATGTGTGGCGGCGTGTCTGGACGGCGACAAAGGAGCGCCAAGCAGACTAACTGCCCTAGGTCTTTGGAAACTTAAAGACGAAGGCAACGGGAACTTGAAATAGAGAGCACAAAGGCTCTAATACCATGCCAAACTTACAAATTTACTTTTTCCATTTGATGATCCAAGACTTATACAAGACCAGGTACACATACTACACAGGATGCATAGATTAGGAAACAAGCCCAAACCCGAAGGATTAACACACATAAATTTAAGCTTTTCACAACTCTTACAATTGGTTTCCCCATGAGGAAGCCCCCATCTAGATGATGATAGCAATAATTATTAAATTATTTTACCAGTTATCCAAACTGAATATGTATATACAGCACTAAAGATCTAGCACAAATCAATTCTTCAATAAATGATTCGAACCAAGCACTTAAGAAACTTACCAGTTTAAGTACGTCAACATTCCTGTCATCAACCTTTGAACACAACCAATCTTCCAACAGAGCATACAGTTCACAATCTTGAAATCCTTGCTTGTTACTGTGCACCCACACGCAACCACTTTCATCTTTCTGCACCATGATGAGAACATTTGATAAAGAAGCAGAAATATATATCTTCAATATAACTGTTAACTATGCTAGCATAATTCTAAGTATCAGCATTTTATTATTTATCCTTTGTTCAGCCAACATCTGAATAATAGGAGCAAGAAGATTCCATCAAGGTCGAATCCCTTAAGTTTCGAAGACAATTGCTTCTGCAGAACTGCAAAAGTTTGTGCAAAACAAGAAGGTTCCAGAAACAACTCCTTCATCGCAACTCCAAAAGATTGTGAAAACAGAATAAACTTGGGACTTATCATCCAACAGAAACTTGTTACTGTGTTGGAGTAGTTAAATATTATTAAGAATGAATTTAGTCAGTTTCCTATTACCATTACATTTGCTATTAGGAGTTTGTTTCCTATTTAGTATACTCTTTCCCTATGTATAGGGTATTGCACTATTAGGTTATCAATAATCTTTCATATTTCCAAGTCAACAGAATGCAACTAGTAATACTATGATTCATAGAAGACTGCCTACCATTAGATCAGTCACATCTATAACGCCAATGACAGCTCGACTTATATCTGCATTATGAATCATGCTACCGACTCTCTTGTAGGCCTGTAAACAGCAGAACCAAGATGTATTGAATGAGAAAGCCAGGACTTCAAAGAACAGATTAAACTACTGAGATTTTTTTCAAAAAAATCTGGAATGGTAATAATCTTTAACAAATGAGAAGGAAATAACTCTAGCAGTATACACATTCAAAGGAACTATTACTTACAATCCAAAATAAGTGATTCTAGTAAAGACGATTTTTTCCTATTATTATTCAACCATCCATTGTAAAAGTATATAATCTGTACTCAATGAGATTATAAGGTCTTCAATTTTACATAGTATAGGTGCTTGGTATGATATATTGGCTTTATAATCCATTTGTGCTCTCCCTCACAGTTGATATATTTTTTGTCCACGATCAGGCCCTTTGCGTTGTCAGGTTTGCAAGTGAGGGGAGTGTTGACGAGTCTCTAAATGAAATAATGTGGACTTAACAGTTGAACCCGTCATGCATCATCTAATAGCCTAAATCAAGCAATATATGCTCCAACTTTAGAATAGTGTTGAAAATAGAGCTTTGTAAGAATAACCGTTCAGATTTATGCTGTAGCTCATAAAGTTTTTTCCTAGTAGGATTGCCAACCCAGGCTTAGGGCATCCTGGAAGCGAGTCCTCTCAAAGTTCAAGAGGCGCCTCTTTATAGCATTCAAAGCACCTATACTTTGGTCGTCGTATTATTTCGATCAGATCCTCTACGCCCAGCCTTCCTCTGTACTACATGTCATTGCTTTGAGCGTCGAAATATGTAATTGCTAATTTCAAGAGTCCATAAGCATTAATTTTAGCTTACAACCCGGATAGTAGAGACATCTACTAAGTCCGGGGTGAATCAGTATCTCTCTCAAAGGAGGTAAACGGGCTCAGGATCAAAAACCTCTCTATCATAAACCAGAGCCTACGGAAAAAATGGTGGTGGCAGTTAGCCACTGTTAAAGCCCATTTCAACCCAAAAGCTCAAGCTGATGGGTGGAGGCACCAATATGTTTATCAAGTGGTCAATTCATCCACATGCTTCCGATGTGGGACACACACTTTAACAGAAAAAATTAACAGCATTCAGAGCAACAAAGATAACTCACCGGCTTTGGCGCTTCAAGTTTTGTTTGAAGATCAACATGGAAGAAAGTGAACAAGAGATGATGCATCGGTGTCCATAAAGCAGGGAGGGACAACTTAATCTCATCATGGTAGGATGCCGCTCTAGCTCCAACAGCAACTTGTGTGTGGGTCCACTTTTGAAGTAAGGCACCTGGTTCCCTTGGATACATTGCCTAATAAAATTCAACACATATGGAACACTAAAAAAGTTCAAAAATGAATCTTCTTCATCACCACAATATAAATAACACTTAGCATTGACACATTTACCTCTAATGGTTGTTTTCGAACATCAGTGTCATCCTTTCTAAGTTCAACCCGTATGAACACATTCCTCTTCCGACTCAAACTAACGGTTAAAGGATACACATATAGACAGTGAAAAAGCTGCAAGAATGGCTCATTTCTTGATGTAGTGCGGAAGTCAAAAGCATGGAACTGAAAAGAAAAAAAAAACAAATAGTTCATTCAGGATAACAAGCAAATAAAGATAAACCCAAGCATCGCACTCGGTATATAAAAGCTGGTAAAATAATGCATAGTGTAAACAGAAAGTAACTTCAATATTAAAATCATATAGATATGTGAAGCAAATCTTGTTACAGAGATAATTGAACTCAAGTAAGAGATTTGTGTACTATTCACTACTCGGACATGCTAAATAACCCAAATAGAGCCTTTGTAAAAAAAAATCTTTAAAACGATACAATTTCAAGTAAAAAGGTTCCTGTACTACTCAGACATGATATTTAACCAGGGAACTAACCATATACTTACTACTCAGACATGCTAAATAACCAGGTGACTAACAGTATATTCCCTCCGCCCCAAAGGGAGTGTCCAGCTTCCTCAATTTAGATGTCACAAAATGAGTGTCAATTGTCCTACTTCGGCAGGTAAACTATGCATGAAATACCAATAGTATCCTTCCTGTTAGTTACCACACTTAGTAAGTTGGTTAGCAAGGGAGGATATGGGGGATCTGAGAAAGTCAAACCCAAATACTACTGATCCTTAATTTTTGCAACAAGTCAAATATGACGCTAATTTTGAGAATGGAGGAGTATTTGATTGTTTCCTTCTGGAACTGAATATCACCTGAGTTACCCAATTAGAATAAGAGCCTGAAATAACTAATATTTAATCCCAACCACTTAATCAAAAGGAACAGGAAAAAAAATGTTTGCCACTAACCACATCCAGTCACCCCAAATCCTGTGTAAGAGGAATATTCCGAGTGTTACTAAGTGAAAAAAGACACTTAACTTACAACTAAATGAATAGATCCATCAAATTCGAACTGTATGCACCACAGAACTGTATTATCATAATATTCTTGAAGGGTAACTGCACCAACCTGATAAATAGAACAAAATCCAACTATAAATGAAAGGTTGGTACACTTACATCATCAGCATTGAGATCAAGGTTTCCATGACCTTTTGAACCATTTCCAGAAATTCCTTTGCCACCAAAATTATTCCACTTAGAGTTGCTACTCTGAGGTCCATCAGAACCTCCACTGGGGCACTTCGCAAATGTAGGATCAGCCATGCTATCACCTTGATCAATAGAATCATTGGTCATACTTCCACTTTCCGATATGTTTTCCAAGTCAGCAAGGCTAGTTGGGTGCTTCTCAATTTCCAGTCTTAAAAAACCTTTCACAGGTTTGTGGACCTTGCGCTTAGGATCCTAGATATTGGTGAAAACAATAACTCCAAACATTAGAAGATATCAGTATAGTTCAAATGACATAAAAAGAAAATAGTCTTACAGACTTTTGAAAATATGACCAAAAGTTGTTGACACTTTTTATAAACAACCACTCATGCTCTTACAAAACAAAGACACGCAGAAGGAAGTTAAAGGAACCATTAAAAGTTTTTCCACAATTGTAGTCCATGTGCTCCCTTCCCCAATAAATGCCGTTAGAAATCATTAACGATAATTTTGATATTGATTGACTGCCAATTTGCACTATTGTAGTAACAAACTTTAGGTTATTATATCTTACCAATTTGAAGGTTATTAGCATAAAAATAACTAAATTTCATTGCTGGAAAGGAGAGTGCCATTTGAATGGGATGGAAGTCGTAATAAGCAAAGATGACAGTGTACACTGAATTATTTATATTTATACTAACTTACTCAAAAGAATGATTCTGACATAAAACTAATAAAAGGTGACACAGTGCTGTAGGCTATCACATAGAACTGAGTAACTGAATTCAAGATATAGCTAACTAACTAGGATGTCAATTTTAGTGGTCCACCAAGCCACTAATGCTTGTATTTTCTACTTTGCGTTAACTTCTATTGGAGCTTACTCCTTTGTAGACAGAAGACTAGTTAAAGTCTGACATTTGGCAGTAAGAACACTCGTTATGGCCTATATGCTGATGGCATCAAATTCAGAAGTTTTGAAAGTAGAGTAAAAATAATTAGTGGAGAACAATGTCTTGCAGTACAATGTAAAAAAAATAAAACAACAAAACTTATCCATTGATTATATAATGTAAACAGTCGTACTAAATCTGTTAATGACTAAACAAAGTTAACCAGACAACAGGATTTTCGCACACCTGTAGTGAGTCCTCGGTATAGCTTTCTTTAACTTTGTTTAAGTTTGATATTTCAACTACAACAGGGCTCCCACTTGAATAACCCAACTTCCTATCCAGAGTGATCTTTGCAATAGGCTCAAACACTCCTTCATGGGAACTTGACCCGGACATACTAGGGGCAAGAGGGCTACTTGGGGAAGTAGACCCGCCAGAAGCTGCACCGATGCTGTTATCAAATAACGGAACAATAGCCCAGGCAAAGGACTCTCTGTAAGGCATGATTCGGGACCACACCTGCAGTTTCTGCTTCTCTCTTTCAGTCAAGTGCACCTGTCCAGGTAGAAGAAAATTTATCACTATAGAAAACATACATTTCACATGATTGTTGATGAAGAAAAAACACGTCAACATATAGATTCAGTCATAGCAACCACACCAGCCCATGGATGCAAGAACAAAGTGGAGGTAAAAAATGATTCATGACTAAAGTGATTGAAATAATATTGCTTGTAGAAAGTGCAAGCTGATTGAACAGAGCTTCTCCGAATTCTAGTGGCTAAAAGTTTTGAAAATATTTGATTAGGTTACAAACATAGAAGATAAGACATGGGGTAGTAAAAGTGAAGAGACTGAACACAAGAAAGTAACCTGGTCCGGCCATAAGGCCTACATCCACACCTCAAATGCACAAAAGGGTGAACAGCATCCATTAACTTGATGTGTTAATTATAATGAACCTATAGTTATAATGAGTCTAGAAGAAACAAATTACATAAATCACTCTAATTAAACAACTTAATCACATGTTTTGCGCTATCATGCAAAGCACATGATTTGGTCCATAATCAAATTCCTTGATGTACCATGAAACTTGACACATTACAACAAATAGGAAGGAGGAAATGCTCATTTCCTTAATATTCAGTACTGATACAAAGTTAATCCAACTGAGCTCAACAAACTAATAAATCTCAAATAACTGAACAATCTAAACCAGTTTCACCATAACTGGAATTAAATTTATACTCGAGTCAAGACATTTAGCCTGGATTTCAAACCATTCTCAGTTTGGCCTTCGGCGTAAATCAAAGACTTCATGTTGTTTATTAGAGACCATCCTAGTTTGGTAATTTATCTGGAAATAATGCCAAGAAACATCCATAATTGGTTTGTTGAACTTACCGGTTCTTTACGTGAATAAACAGACGGAGTAACTCCACCTTCTTCCGTGGCAGGTTTCTCTAGCTGGATAAGAAGACAAACTGATGCTGATGGGGCATCTAAGTGGAAAAGGCCACGAGGTTCAAAAGAAAGTTTACCCTGACAATCAGGAATGACACGTTTTAATCATGATATATAACAGAGAAACGTCTATCATCAAATTTTGATTTATAAAAAACACTTACATCCTGCATTTCAGTTGGCAACACACGGAAATAAAAATCCTCTGACAGTTTTTCTCTTCTTTCCTTATTATATAAGCAAATTGAACCATAAAATGGCTCTACAGTAGGCAGGTAGAGAAATAAGTCAGAACTTCTAAGTACCTAAAAGCTATGTAAACAGAAATTAAGAAGAAACTTATTTGCAAAAGCATAAACAGCTAGACTCACCGACTAGTCCCACTTGAAATGATAGGGATAAAACTTTTACAGAAATCTTCAATCCACTGAACATCATAAGCATGCCACCAAAAAAAAAAAACACAAATAGAGAGGACAGTTAATTAGACTCGATAAAACTAACAAGAGAAGTACACTTCGCAATAACATTTTTTTATTTTTCATACTGTGTCACGGGGGCTTCAGGAATCCTCTGGCCAGATATAATAGACCTCTCATTTTCCCAGTCATAAGCTGGTTCATATGCAGGCAAGGGAGATTGACCAAAATGCTGCACATATACATCATTAAATTGTGAACGAGTGAGAGAGAGGAAACTGCAATAGTATAGTACCACAAATCAATTTCATATGGTACAGCCACTAAAAAGTACATATCACAACTGAGTACGGAAGGTCTTAACAAAACCAAGTCTTCTGCTAGTATAACCTTAGAAACACTCAAGCATGATGGGTCAGCCTCACTAAACATCCTTCCTGAGGTACTTGGAATGTCATCATCAATTATATCTTCAGCCTTGGTTCGCCTTGCGCTGGAAAGATGCATTTCTGCAAACAGGTGAAATAGATGTATTCAATAGTAGACATATAACAGGGTATGAGAACATCTTCTGCCCATCAAACTAATTACAAGTAGTCTTCTTTCTAAATGGAAAGCAGGAAAATGTTCTACGTGACATGGGGAACAGAAATCAACAATACTAAGGATTAAGGAACAATAGATGTCAATGAGTAATATGTGGAAACGGTCAGTAGTGAGGATGACCTTAAATAGAAGGTTTAACTGCATAGATGATTTAAAGTATGAGCAATGAGGTATAACATTTGAGCAGGATATTTAATTAGTGAGAGGATCAAAGGTACAAAGCACGTAAATGGTAAAAAGTAAAGTCATACATCACCTGAAACCTTTTATAATTGCATTTACCTTCCATTTTACTAAACCAAACCTAGGTTAATTGTGTGTACTTTTCACAGTTCTTACTGGTAAGAATTATAGCTAATGAACTTTCTGGTTGGATTCTATTTTGTCTACGGGTACTGAAAATTCAATACTAAATGATCATAAAAGGCAATGAGTGAACTTCCACACTTCCCACCTGGAGCGTCACTGTAAGAACTCATTACCTTACTAAATCATGTTTTAAGTTCATATACATTGTAACAAAACCACATCACTGGATAAAATGTTTTACCCGCAAATAAACATAGTTAACAAGCAAATCTTTGACATCTTGCTACCTTAAAAGCCATTGCACCCATTTACCTGACAACCAAGTCTAAAATTGCAATGGCAACCTAGAACGGCTCAATCAAGTATTGCAAGTTTGCAACCTAGAACGGCTCAATCATGTATTGCTAAATTGTTTCCTTTATCATAGATCTGATGGTATTGCAGCAACCTCACCTGTCTCAATATCTGTATCAGGCCCTTCAAATATCTGATTTTGGAAAGAGACTGGAGCAATGCTTTCATAGTGCCCATACTTGTTTTCATCTTTTACCCAGTCAGTTTTGTAGCATTGAACAAGTTCATTTAGATGTGGCCACTGCTCCAGGTTTTCGTCAACCTGGAAGAATAATATATCATAAGGGAAACAACTACTACAAGCATTTGACAATGAGAAATTCTATATTAAAACCATGAGTGATATTATTACCAGAAACCTTACAGCTGAATTTAGGAGCCAAACCAAGGTAATCAATATATTATCTTGAGGGCCCCTGAATATTAGTTATAGTCTTGCTACCATTTACCTTGTCATCCAGGTAAACATGGGCTGTAAACTAAGTTTAGGTGGAATATGAGACCTAAATAGGAAACTAAACAAACGTTTGGAGTCATTTCTGGTCTCATTTGAGCAGCTTCTTCTTTAGATATCACGGAACAAAAAAGAGATATGACCTAGTTCAAGAAGGTGACATTTCACTGCCCTATCCAGGTGTACTTGATAAGAAAACCTGGTTGCACATTTCATCCGAACATGGGTGAGCTGGCAACCAAAAGCAAATTCACAACAAATCTTTAATTACTTAAACTGCATAAGGGAGCGTCATTTATGGTCTCACTGGCATCATACGAGGCCTGAATATGTGAATCACCAAATTTAAATACGAAATTTCTGAAAACGATATGATGCTCAAACCTTCCCATTGAACTTCTAGCAGGCTACTTACATACAGTGTGTCATGTTTGCATCAAGATATTTAGGGATATTACAAATGGTGGAATCTTCTTCAACTTTAAGATAAAAGTTAATCAAAAAGTTTTGAATTTTATGAACTAAGGTTTCACAATGTCAATGAATGGACCCAGAAGAGCAAATAACTCGCCTAATAAGCAGGAAAAAAAAAAGAATGCAGATGAAGAAAACAGAAGAAACAAACCAATGGGTCCAACTTTAGATGAGCAGCACCAGCAATGGAAGCACTAGACTGACGATATATTCTTCTAAACCGCTGCCCAGTACCAGTGCTCGCGCTATCAGCCATAGTAGCTGCCTCGTTCCCTTACCTTAGAGTGAACAGAATCGATTGTCAAAAACTGTAATTTTGTTTAAAACACGCCCACTTATATCAGGTCATGGGCCAAACCAGCTCTGCTACAATATAAATTTGTTTAAAACAAGTCACTTATATCAGGTCGGGCTTCCACAACTAGAAGGTCAACCTTATTAGTCGGTGTGGCTCGAGACTTTATAATTTATTCTTGTATTTAATCGAAGTGGGTTCATACTTCAACAAAAATATTTAAATAATACACATTTTGAAGCTGAACCAGTTAATTTGAGTATAGCACTACCTCAGAACCCAAAATGTAGATGCAAGGAAAACACCTCAAAAGGCCTCTACAGTCTGCAGATCTAAGCAAGAAATGTTAATTCTAGGGTTCGTAGACGACATTGCTTGCAAAATACTGGTGAGGTAGCGAGATATGTACTCATCTACCACACGCACAAACACAGTCACAAACACTCTCACAGAAGCCAGAGAGAGAGAGAGCTGTGTTTTGGGTTCGGTGGAAGGAGAAACAGAGTAGGGTAACAAACGCGCAACAAAAACTGATACATTAATGGAGCAAAGTGGTGAAAATTTGAGGACCAACGAACCTCGGTTTTGAGCTACAGTACTGAACTCGTCAATGGCGTTGACGATCTACTGCCGGGAGGAGTTTGGAAGGCGGTACAGGCCGGAGAACTTCGCCGGAGAAAGCTTCCGGCGATGCTGAGGCTGGAGCAGAAGCCACTCCGTTGGAAATGCAGAGCTGAAGACCGAACCGCGCACTAGAAAACAACAAGACAGAGACACGAGAGAAGAAAACAGCACAGAAAAAGTCAAATCAAGAGGGGTCCACGATGGAGCGGTCTTCGGATTTTCTAAACGGGCCGGGTCTCCCTTTGAATTTCAAAGAGCAGATAAAAGGGTTAATTATCAAAACCTCAAATGTATAGTCCACGACCACGACCCAAAAAAATATCTTATCCTTCGTTCACATTTTTATGGTGCACAAGGTATTTCTTATTGTTGATTTATGGGCAACAGCGGATTAACTTGTGGGTAATTCACAATGCATTTAATAGTTTGCGAGTAATTATATTTTTCTAATAGACGACGATGGATAATATTTTATGCACTTTAAAAACGTGGACAAAATTATAAAAAAAAAATTATGTGGACATAATTTAAGGTAGGTTTTGGTAGTTAAACCTAGATAAAAGATGCCCTCCAATTTCGGGTTCGAACAAATTAACGTTGTGACGATTTAAACAGAACAAAAATAGTGTTCTTGTCTTTCTTTTTTTTTGTGTAAATTAATGAGGGTGATTACCGGACGGCTAACCTCTTCGATATGTTTACTCCTTATCGGGTGTATGATTTTAGATTATAGAAATGATATCAGCACTACCGGAAATCTTAAAATCGTCGATTTTTCACAGACAATGTTATGGTTTGGTTTCGGTTATACTAGAAACAAACAGCTTCCAGTGACAATAGAGTGTAACAGTCTTGTTGATGATACAAACGGGTTGTTTATCTTCGATAAAGATGTGATATATGTGGTCTAAATAAGCACATCATTGGACAGATTGGTAAGGCCCAGGGCCACACTTCTGTCACATATAGGAAAACTTCTAATATCTTAATTTATACCGAATAAAATTCTAATATGATATTTTGTGAGATAATTTTTTTTTAACGCTAACGAGGTCAATATGTATTACTGTCAATATCGATTACAAAATGATCGAGATCTTAGACT
>JAYMTN010000605.1:0-15674 GCA_036897425.1 Erodium trifolium | reverse complement strand
ACATTAGTAGCATCTATCTACATCGCCTCAAACAACCAGCCTCAATCCACACTCCTAGTCAAGTACTTTCTAAACCAAGCACTCAGTCAGATAGCGGAAACTATAAGTCCTAAAGCCAAAGCTCCCAGGACTCGATCTCATGATCCCTACCAATCAGACGTGAACATTTTTCACAATCGAAAGATAAACGTGTAAGTCATAATAAACCGATCAAAGATAAAATGAAAATTAAAACAAAAAAAAAAATGCTTAATAATACAGGAAAGTGGCATCCACAAAGATAAACACACACCAACCAATCTTCAAGACTAAGTTGACATAAATTATTGCATGCACCATGGAATTCAATTTAATAATTACACATCCGAAATTGAGGAATCGAAGGTGACACAGATAGAGATGGAGCAGTTGGTGATGAAACCCAAACCACCATTGACTTCTTCTGCCATTTGCTTCAAAACCCAATAAAAATAATAATTTCTCAACAAATAAAAAAACTCAGCAACACCATTTCTGAATTCAAACCGCGTGTTTTCCTTTTTCAATATATTCGTCCCTTCACAAAGCAAAAGCCCTATTTCATGTCCCTCTCTGCATTTCTTCTCCAACGCTTCTCTCCACAATTCGTGGCCGCGAGCTTTTCTCCGGCTGCCGGAGTTCTTACATTGACCGGAGCGTAACCATGTGTCCGATGAGGTTCTTGCTGGTGTTCTTCTCCGCCGTACTTGCTGGGTATTACGCCTGGAGGACGGTTCGTTCCAAGCCCGATTTGGACGCCGATGGGTCGGCTCCGGAGGACTCGGTTGTCGAGAAGAAAGGTTTCGAATTTAAAAAGGTGGGTTTCGATTCAATTTTGTATCTTTTTCTTGGGTTTGTTGAGATTTTTGTCTGATTTGGATCTGGGTGTTTCAGATGGTTGAAAATGGGTTCTGGGTGTTCGTGGACATGGCCAGTGGGAGGTACCTGTGGAGGAACCTCCGGAGCTCCGGCGAGAGCGACGACGACCAAGTGAAGAGCTCATAATACATTTTGGTTTCTTTTTTTCTGCAAATGCAGACTTCAGTTTATATGTATTATGTATAGCTCTCTCTCCTTCTTCTCTCTATCAATAAACAACAAAAGTTGAACTGATCATCAATTATCAATCCAATTAAGTTATTAACAACAACTCAGTTCACAAGCAAAGCATATTTCTTTTCATATCTCTGACAGAATTGACTATTTTACATTGGATCTTCTACTCTTTACAATACACCAACAAAGAGTCATAAAACTGTGTGTTCAACAAACATCTTCAGATAACAAACAGAGGGGGTAACTTCTTTAACGCACCTCACTTGACCTTTGTTTCTCAAATACCCGATAAAAATGAGAAAGTTGACAGTGTGTTCCTGATAACCCCTCAACAACTTCAGGGGATGTTTTGGATAGCGAAAGGCCAAAGTGGGTATGTAAATAACGTTTTCCCTGAACAGAATGATCATTGCTGATTTAGGTCATCTTATGGACATGTACAGTAGTATGAGGAGAGCACCTTGAGGAACTGGAGCATATCTAGCAACGTGCGAGCCAACCCAGAAAGCTACAGTAAACAGAGCAACCATACCACTGCTGGATTTCCCACAAGCCCAACTTGTAAACGAGAGGCACATTGTCAGCAAAACACCGCCTCTCCCACCAAATATCAGTGCAATGACATAACCAAGTTTGTACCCTGTGTCCAGATTCTGATCGAACAGAGCCATTCCGCAGCTGACCACAAGGGAGACGAGTGATCCGAGAGTCTTCATTAGAAACAGAGATAGTAAGGCAGATAGAAGCACTCTGATGAAAGGACGCCTCACTTGCTCTGTGTCTGCTTCATCTGCCTCCTCTTCTGATTCATCATCTGAGTAAGAATTGTGTCCATTAACGTTATGGCGATCCTGATACATCTGATGCATGTGCCGCCTCAGTTCATCCCATCTATTGATCCTTTCCGCACTATTGAAATGTGGACTGTAGTTTCCTTTATTGTATTCAGTCCTGCTTTCATGCTCTCTGGCTTCAAGTGCTTGATTGTATTCGGTCCTTGTTGCTTGATTAGATAGTATCTGCTAACATATCACTGGGTTATCCTCACATTTGTGAAAAAGAAGAGACCAAATTGAACAGAGAAGAAACCAACTTATAATATGAAGTCAAAATTGTTTCTAGCCTCCTCTACAGAACCAATTAAATGATGATTCCAGGGAAACTAAATAAGTAAAATCAGGTTTCTCACATCACATATTCTCTAAGCTAGCAAATCCATCCCCTTCGGACACCGCCACATATACCTCCAGAGCATAAGAACCTTTTCTGTTCAGAATAACTCAGGAATGCTATAGCGCATTCATAAACCCATAAAATGTTTAAGCATTATAGAAGGGATAAGTTGATTAACTGCACATAATTAGTGACAAGGTCAAAACAAAGACATCATATGGATTGCTTACCTCGTACGCCTTGCAGATGATCTTGAACACCTCCTCTGCTTGTGACTCTTTGCTAACATCAGGATGAAACTGTAATTATGAGGTGGAAATACATTAGTTTCCTTTTCATAGTTCAACAAGTTGCATTGGATAAACGTAATAGGTTTCATCTTAAGATGAAATGCTCTTTCCAGCTAGGGATTTTTCTTTCGAATTAAGTATGATTAGCAGGAAAAGGCATTGTATTGGTTATTTGTAACAAGACCCTGTTACTTTGAACAAGAAAAATCATCAATTTAAATTCCAGGCTGAGCTGCAATATTTTAAAAGCAAATTTGTAACAAGTTAAAAAAACCGGCTTCAAAGAAGCAGCTCTAAGTAAGTACAAGCACATTAGGGCCAACAAGATGTTTCATAGAAATTCATAATATGTCTTCGTTTTCTTTTTCTACTTGTGTTCCCTTTGTGTCTTTGCCGGAGGAGGGGGCACAATTTTTTCTTTCTTCCTTAGATTAAATATGATTATAACCAATGTTCTGTGCTAGTTTAATTATTGGAGTTTTGGGCCAGTAGGTCATCTAAAACATGCCAGACGCACCAATACGGTAGTTTCACTAAAATAGCGAGCTACATCACACCTCTTAAGAGAGCATGTGCCTCAAAGCCAGTTCCAGCACTTACATATACAATCTCAAACTCTACTAGACTTTGTCATGTGGAAAGCAAGGCAATACCAGGTGCCTCAAGGTCATGTTTTATTTCAGCTCTGCAAATTGTACCTCACTTCACTTGTCATACAAAAAGACAATACTCTTTCGCCAAAGAAGAAACTAAGACTTCACAATGCCAAATTAGGAAAGCCAAAGATTGCTTACTTGTGACGTTGACCATGGCAGGCAACCAAAACAAAAGTTAATGCTTTTTTTTACAACGGTAACTTTTGGGCCTTCAGATAACAGGGAACTTAAAGTCGCCGGAGAGAGCACTTTCAAGGGAAGTTCTTCACTAAAAAGTCATTCATTTACTAATCAGATGGACCGTGTTGGGCAACCATGACAAAACTCATTGTTCTTTTACTAGTTAGTTTACTCTGAGGATGTTTCCCCCCTTTCCTAGCCATGCTGCAATTAATGCCTAAGTGTGCACAATCCTCCCACTAAACGTGCCACAGGAAAAATCATCTTCTTACTGTCTACATGTAATTTCACAGCAGCGGTGCTGTGAGCTCAATATACTTTCTCCTTAAGCCACTGGACCTAGTTCTGGTTAACTACTTTACTACCTTAGGATTAGGCAAAGGCTGTCCTAAACAAGCATTGAATCAATTTTTATAAGGAAAGCAATTGCCAAGAACTCAAAGAAGAGCCTTGACGTCAATAAACATCCCCAAAATTCTCACCATTGCCCAAACAAGCTCTACAGGCAAAAGACTTTGTTATTTCAGTAATCTCGTGACTATAACCGACTCCTTTTAGGTGCAAATCATCAGTCCAGAGCAAAACCCCAACTTCACCCTCTCAGCAATCAACCCATTTGCCATATCACCCTCACATTTTAACTTCCATAAACATATAAAAAGTAGTTAGACTCAGACCAGGAACTAGGCACGGGTACATAGCAACATTCTTGCACGAACACACAACAATGCTTATCAATAAACCCGGAAAAATTATTAATGTGTTGAGATAGTCAAAAGCATCCTCCCCTAAATGGTAAAATGATATCAACTGGGTATATTTCTATTTCACCACTCCTCACTACAGATTGATTATAGCTATATATTTATCTCAACACCACATTAAGCATAAATAAATAGAAACTAGAAATTGAACACAGGTTGTTTTTTCCATTTGAAGTCTTTCTATCCATTTAATTCCCTAGAAACAAAAAAAAAGTTTCTCGGAAACCAAACAAACACATACGAATTATGCAGCCAATTCAAATCAAAATCAGGCCAAAGTGCGAGCACCGAGCAGCGAAAGATTAGAACAAATCTGATACCTTGAGAGCGAGGAGGCGATAAGCCTTCTTGATTTCGGCGGAGGTGGCGCCGCGGGTGATGCCCAGCACTTCGTAATGGTTCTTCCCGTCGAATGCGGCGTAGGTCGCGGACGTCGACGAAGCTACCGGAACCCACCGGCGGCGATGACTCCCACGGTTCCGATGCCGACGGAGCGAAGTCCACGAAAAGGCAACGTCGTTGAGGAAAGAGGAGGAGGAGGAAGACGAGAACACACCGTAGCCGTTGACGGGGATGGGTCCCGCCAAGAGGTGCATCCGCATTATCGTTCCTGCATTCGACTGAGCTGGAGATCTTACCTCTCTTCCACACACACACTTCTGGTCGAGCACGCGACAGTGACACAGATATTATGGATCGGAATATCTGGGCCCATTAAGATAGTCCATTGGGCTTTCGCGAAAAACTGAACGGCCCTTCCTCCATTCGACTGACACCGAGGCGATATTATTAGACCTTTAACACTGGAAGTCGAAAGTAACGAAAAAATGACTTGTTGACGTTTTGGCTCCGATTTTTGCTTTTCTGGAGATTCGACCTCTCCGAGTCTGTAGATTCGACCTCCTCCAAGTCTGTAGATTTATCGATGTCGATTATGCTACTATTCTTCCTTCCTTTCTCTCTGTCTCTCTCCTCCCTCTGATTCTCTCTTTTCTTTTTGCTTTCCCCTCTCCTCCCTCAGCCACTCTTCTTCGAACACGTATTGAATTCGGTCAGATTCGACTCAACGATTCTGACCTTTAGTATAATAGAAATTACCGATTCGACGGACTTGACCGTCTCTATTGTGAATGGTCTTATGGGTCGGAAGATTTGGGCCCATTAGGATGATCCACTGGGCTATATCAAAACGGTGTCGTTGGGTGAATAAAAAAGTCATGTAAAATCAATGTCGCTGAAACGGTGGCGTGGTGGCGAGCACGAACCGTCCCATGCCTTTCCCTTTCTTCCCCAAATCTCATCTGTTTCGCGAAAACGAAGACCAGAGAATCAAAACCTAAGAGGCCGAGAGAGAGAGAGAGAGATCGGAGAAGCGAAGATCCGGTGAGAGAGAAGGATCGGAGGATGGTGGTGAACAGCGCGTTGGTGGGGAGAGTGGCGCACGTATCGGCGAATGCGTGCCAATACATAGCTTGCAATCCGGAGAGGGTCAGCAGCGACCGAGTGCTCTACCTTCTCTTCTGCTTCCCGTTCCTGCACTTCCGCCGCTTCTCCCTCTCCGTCCGCGCCTTCTTCTGCTTCCCCTCCCTCGACTCCGATCTCGACGACGACGGCGACGACCGGTACGCCGATTCGCACTCCGAGTGATCGTTAATTTTGTGTGTGTTTTTCGTTTAGGTTTTCCTGGTTTTGTAAACATCGCGAGAGGTTTTGGTGTGCGAGTTGCTCTTCTATGATTTGATGCGATGATCTCGTTACCGACTCTTGTGTCTTTAGATTGCGTGATGATTTCGTATCTGCTCCGAATTAGTAAAGGCTATTGATCTTGGGGAAATTTGAGAAACAATGTGATCATGATGAGTTTTGGCCATTTTTCTAATTTGTTGTGATCATGATGTTTTGGTTCTAATTTGTTGTAATTCCATGTGGTCAATAGTTGAACAAAGAGAAAAGGAAGTGTGTGAAGATGAGAAATGAAATGAAATGAATGTTCATGTTCTGGATTCCTTTCTCTATCTGTGTTTCCATCTCTTTCTTGCTTTGTGTTCTTGTGTATGTGTTCTATCTTAAAAACCTCCTTCTTTGGTTGAGTTACTTCTCATACTCAATTGCTCAATCTTTCATCTGTATTCTGGTTTTGCACGTTATCGACACGAGTTGCTCGATAAGTCTATTTACTGGTCGGAAACTCATGAACACATAATGCATTGCTCAATCTTTCATCTGTATTCTGGTTTTGTACATTATCGACGCGAGTTGCTCGATGAGTCTATTTACAGGTCGGAAACTCATGAACACATAATGCATCGAGCGTTTAAAATCAATACGTATCACAGGCCTGAAATATGTAATTTGTATTTGAGGTCACTAGAGATATCATGGTGTAGGTAAATATGTAATTGCAACTATTGACATTGTTGTGACCCGAAACTCAGGTAAAACTTAAATACCGAAAGTCTTGATTCAGAGATGTTCAAATTTCTAAATGTCGTAAGTTCATACAGATTTCAATTTTACAATTTGAGATGTTCAAATTGCTGAATGGCATAAGTTCATACAGACTTCAATTTTACCATTTCAGATGTCTACTCAGGATACAATTTTTACAATTTATGATTACAAGTTCATATAAACCGCAAAATTCATTCGAAACCAGAAATTTTAAATAATGAGTTTCGTACAGGACAAATCGAATGAACCTTCGTGGAAAAACATTCCAACCGACATAAATTCAAGGAAGTCCTGGTTAATTCGATCATATAAGCCTTTTTCATGTCCAGTTCAAGAGCACACCACCGATTCTTATCGCAAATATTATGCCTGAGTGAGTGGACAAGCTCGAATGCTATTATGATATCGTCTGTTATCAATCTTCTTAGAACAAACATATTTTTAGTCTCGTCAGTAATCAAAGGTAGGATTATCTTTAGCTGCAAACCAAAGGCCTTTGACACAATTTGAAGGCTAAATAATTTTAGCAATCCATTATTTTTTGAAGCAGTGTATATGAATATATAGTTTTTAAATTTTAACATTTGATATGATCTATCTCAACAACCTAAGGACTCCTTAAAAAAATATGCACATGAAAATTACGTTCCATTATTTTATCTACTCTTTAGCATTGATATCTCAACCAATGTTTGTATTGTTGACTTTTATGTTCTATAATGAAAGATTTTAAATCGGGTCCTTGTAATACAGAAACCACATACTTGTAAGTTTTGTTCTAGAATAAATCCATTTCACTCACATGAAATTGAAGATTTTGAACATGAAGGGAATATATTAAAAGAGACAATCGTAAAAGCCTTACGCTGAATTATGCATATCTTGTAAAAGTTTACGGTATATTATTTTTCTTTCCAAAAACTAACGATTCATTATTTTTCGTATGTAAATTCATTATCTTTAACGGAATTCAATCGATAAACTTTTTTAAGATAACAGTTTCAGCCTTTTTTATTATACGTGTTTCGTTATTTATAACCTAGTGTCTACGTGTATTACAATTTGGAACCCTTATATATATATATTCTTTTATAGGGGTACTTTCTATTTTTTACAAAAATATAATTCGTTAGTAGATTTACAAACAAAAAAATAATCCCCCATATTAAAACAAAACATTTGTCTATAAATAAAATAAGAAATATATAAAAACAGTTAAAAAAACTAAAATAAAGGAGAGATAAATACAGCAAAAGAGACTGCTATAATGAAGTGAATTGAATTGACCATTCTCTTCTGTTGCGAGATTGCAACTCTGGTCTCTGCTAAACCCTCCATCTTCTTAAACCATCTTCTTCACTCTTTGACCTCGAGGCCATGAGCTACTTCACGGCCATGGCCAGCCTCCACGCCGTCCCCGGAACCCTCTGCAACCCCTCCCTAGGCTCTCTTTCTCACCGCCCCAGTAAGAACTCAAAGCCCCGTGCTTCTCCTCACCAGGCTCATCTCTTGAATCGAAGAACACGTGTTTTCAGGGCCATGGCTTCTTCCAATTCTCGCCACCAAATCAATCGGAAAGGTAACCACCAACTACCCATTACCCATTTCGCACATTAAAGTTTCGAACTTCTCGGGAATTTTATGGAAGAGGGCTTGGTGTTGTTGTGTCGAATTAGGGTTTTGAAGGATATTCTTATGCTAGTATGTGAAAATTCTTATTGTGTTGCAGTGTTGGGGAAGTCTGGGACGAACTGTTTTGCGAGAATTTCTTCGGAAACTACTTCAGTCAGTGTGAGCCCACAGCTATCGGCGCCGCCTCCTCCTTCTCAAGTGTAATCCGCTCTAAATTTCAGTGATTAAAATTTTTGTGTTGAAGAATTTTTTTCATTGATACAGAGCTGTAATGTTTGTATCATCATGTTTTGTAGTGGATCACCCCTTTTTTGGATAGGAGTTGGGGTTGGGTTCTCGGCGCTCTTTTCATGGGTGAGAATAAGAATCACTTGAATTCTCTTTCTTCACTGTGCATTAAGTGTTAAAAAATGTGGTTTTTATTCTTTCTGCAAGTTTTTGACTTATTGAACACTTGAATGTAATTACAGGTGGCTTCGTACGTGAAGGTGAGTGTTACCCTCCTATAAGGTTTGCTTAAATGTTTGCCCATGTAAGTTATTGTATTATTTGGTCGTCTTTCTGTAAGCAGCACTTGGACTTATTGACATGGTTAATAAGCTTAGGTTTCTGCAGTAATGGTCAGGGTTCGTTGGGTATCCGAACGAAATTCTATGCTTTTATTTGTGCACTACATATTTATGTACTAAAGTTTTAGATTTCAGTGGTATCTTTGAGATTGGTAGAAATATATAGATATCACCAAAAGTTAGTGTGTATGCTTATTGATCAACATTATGATTTATTAAGTGTGGTTGAGGTGATAGCCTTTATTCTCATCATCAGAAATCTAACGGGGTGATTGGAATTATGGGGCAGAGTTATTAAAGACCAAAGGGTGTAGGGATTAAGGCACGGGGTGCTGGCTTGTATTCAAAACCTCAAAACCTAGTTTACTACAGTGACAGTCATATTACAGCACCCTTAAATTTGAAGCATAATACATATAAAAACCTATACAAAGTTCTTAATATAGTATATTATAGTAGTACAATTTAAGCATTCTAAGCAAGAGAAATCCAGGTCATAAGAAGCAAGTAATTTCTTACCTAAGAAATCTGATCATTGATTACTTGTGAACTTAATTCCAATTGCAGCATGTAACATCATTTCTAAGACCAAAAGATTGTTACATAATTGAAATAAGAGTTTGGAGAAACTGTGTTTTTTTTCTCCTCTCTTGTTCTCCTGTACTTGCTTTCTTGGGGTCATAGTAATTTGCTCGAGCTTCTCCATCCAAAGGTCATCGGAAAATCTTAAGATTTATTGGCTTTCATTACTGTTTCCCAGAACTTGCTAATTTTTGTTGATGAAATCTTTAAAATTCAAACATATTCAACCAAAATTTTAGTAGCTAAAGGAAATTTGTCTCGGTATATAAATGTATCTGCAGTTATTCTTCTGTCCATCTTACCCTTCTAGATTCATGATGTGGTCACAGTGGCCTTATTCAATATCTGCACTAACAAATAATAAGCTTGTTGCCATAAATCTCGAAAAAGTACAGTGAAATATTCTTTCAAACGTTAAATTGACTCTCACCTTACACATGGTTCAAGGCTAGTAGAACTTTCCTTTTTGGTTTGAGACCTCATTTAGTGGCTGCTGTTATTGTCAGGGCCTTAAATCCAAAAGTTAGAACATCTATGTTCCGGTGTTCTTAAAAGTTACAAATGTTCTTGTCACAGTTTACAAATAGATATGGATAATTTATCCTTGGTCATGGATTCATGGTGAATCAGGTTGTCTGAAGTTGGGCAGCTTTGATTAATTTTCCCACTAGGGCATGATAGGTCTTCCATTTTCCCACTGTATCTTTGTCTTCAAACACGTTATCCATTTAATTTAGAAATGAGTACAAGGCTCTCTTTGTTTTAGCTTCACCTGTTGTCCGTTATTAAATTTGAACCCAGAATGAAATTTGCAGTTGCTTTTGTGACTTTGCTTTGAAGGTTTTCCTTTTCCTTGTTTTTGACATTTGCAGTGTATTCTACAAAATCTGGTATCTATAGTTCTTAGTAATGGATGGACTTCTGAAGGAGCATCGTATGTATACAGCACACTGATTTTGATGCAATGCTTATATGGTTGACTCCTATATGATATAAGTTATACTCTAATCTTCGCCATCATTGGCTTATGTATTGGATTTGTTTATCTTAGTTATTGACGACAAGGGGCTCTGTAAAGTGTGTGTCTATACTATACTCTTAGCTAGATGGACACTTTTGAAGGGCAACCATGTCTGTTCTTCACATTGGTTTTGATGCCCAGCTAATCATGTTCTTGGGCACGCAGTGTGGATGTCTCTGGGAGATCTGTATGTGGTTTGCTATCAGAAAATTACTCCAACTGTGAATAACATACACAAACTATACAGCACAATTGCTGCCATGGCATGAGTTTGGGCGTCAAGAATGTATCTCTTACTAACAGACATCTTTCTAGTGCTGTATCTGAATATTTCAATAAAATCGTATTGCTGCTATATCTTGATAAATACTAATGTCATTATTGATTTGTGTTTATTGTGTCCATATTTGTCAAGTTGGTGTCTCTATTGAGTCTATTTGCTCTATGACTTGTCTGATATTTTTATGAGTCAACTCATGAAAGCCTTAATTTTGTACTTTCTAGAAATATGCCATGCAGCAAGCTTTCAAGGCTATGATGGGCCCGATGAATCCTCAGAATAACCAGTTCAACAATTCTGCCTTTTCTCAACCTTCCCCTTTTCCATTTCCAATGCCTCCATCACCGGGGCCTGCTACCTCTCCTTCCCCAGCTGTTTCCAGAACTTCAGTTACTGTGGATGTACCTATGAAAAATGTAGAACAAACACCATCTCCAACACCCGCATCCACAGCAACAGTTGATGTCAAAAATGGAGCAGAAGTTAAGCAGGAATCAATGAAATATGAAACTGATGCAAATAAGGATTCGAAGAAATATGGTAACACAGATTCTCCACTGACCGCTGTTTACTATGTTTTTATCCATCAATTAGAAAATTTCTTTATGCTTGCTGGTTTTTGCTGTTTGCATCTGCTTGTTCTATGCCTTATACAGTATCAGGTATTTTAAGTCTGTCTACTTATAGATCTTTTACTAGATTCTAACTAGCATGGATACTTCATAACTTTTTCCGCACCCATATGGATATGGTACTTGCGTGATAAATGATAATTATCAACCATAGATAATTTGTTTTATTCATAATTTGTTTCCGCACCCATATGGATATGGTACTTCCTACACCAACTGTACTGTTTAGTTTATCGTTCACATGCGCCTGAAAATTTGATTGTAAATACAAGCTGTATGTCTAAAATATATGCTACCAGTTACTATTTATAGAATGAATAGTGTTGCCTATCAGCAGTTGTTAAATGATTCCTAGACACATTGCATGCTTGTATGACTTTCAGAACCCAATGGTGTAATCTATTCAAATTCTTATGCAACTCTCATTCACAGCCTTTATAGACGTATCTCCAGAGGAAACTGACCTGAAGAGTCCTTTTGAAAGCCTTAAAGATGTAGAAGAGACGAGTTCCTCCCAAGATGCTCAACCTGTTGAAGGGGTAAGTCCTTGCTGCTGGAATTCAGTGCAAGAGTCTGGTGTTTGGACTCCAATTTCTTAATATTGAAGTAGTTGGGTGTCGTTAGACTGTTTTTCAGAATGGAGCAGCTTCTAAGCAGGGCGAAAGTTCCTCTCCGGGGCCACAACCTACCCGTAAGTTCACAATTTAGTTGAAGCAACATATTGGTCCTTGTTACTGACTACTTGCTTTATTGCTAATTCCTATGATTGGATTTTATTAGTTTTTGTTGAAAGTAAAAAAGTGTGAAACCAATGCTAGGATAAGTACCTGATGGTTATACCATCAAGTAAATATGTAATTTTCTGATAACATAAATCACTGATTTAGCTACATCGATAATGCTGAAATGCAATTGTGTACATATATAAGTAATGTACATTAGCATGGCTGGTAAATGTTACAGTATAGTATAATAATTGAGCCTTCAACTATGTCTATAAGCTTAAGCTTCCTATTAGTTGAGCTATTAGTTGAGAAGGTCTCTAATAGGTAATATACATCTTGAGATGTATGAGTATTTTTGGTTTTTGTGTGCCCTCTAATCATACTAACATTTGTTAGTATTTTTGTCAAAATTTAATATTGGTCTATGTATAATATAAGGGCTCGGGCTCCCATACTGAAGTGTCAACTTTATGAGTTGGGTTTTGATTTTTCCTTTATATTCTTGATTGGGAAAGCAGGTCCAGTCATGTCAGTGGAAGCTCTGGAGAAAATGATGGAGGATCCTACAGTGCAGAAGATGGTTTTCCCGTAATATAGCTTCTCATTCGTTACATATTTTGATTGCTTTTCTTGATTTGACGCTTCTTTTGTCTTTGTTTTGCTAAAACTAACTTCAAAGCTCAAACTTGAATGTTGTGTTTCCTGACAAGTACTTCAATTTCTCAAACTTGTGTTTAATTCTTGCAGCTATCTACCTGCGGAGATGAGAGATCCTGCTACCTTCAAATGTAAGTCCACTCTAACCATATATTTATGTAAGAAGGTCATGTGTTAGTTAACCTTTTGTTGCAAGTCATAATCACGTTAACTTTATTTGCTAATCACCTGTTTATTGTTTAATAGGGATGTTACAGAATCCAGAATACCGTCGACAGCTGGAAGAGATGCTGTAAGATGCCTTCTCAAGTTTCCATGCATTTTCTTTTTTGAGTCTCAATATCATTAAGGAAAGGATTGTAGGATGGCTGATTACATTGATTTGTTGAGTGCAACTATATTATGTGTGTATTTCAATAGCTTGTATTTTCTCCAGTATTATGAGTGTTATGATTTTGCTATTTGACGTAATAGATTTAAGGGATAACTGCAAAAAAGTACCATGTGGTATTCACTTTTAGCAATTTGTAACCCTCTTCTTTGATAGTCGCAAAAAAGTGCCATGAACTTGTCTTTTTGTTGCCCTAAATTGGGTATTTTCAGTTAGTGGTCCTCAAATTGAATACTTTTTTCATACTCCATTCTACATTATTTTTCAGGACTAATATGGGTGGAAGCCCGGAATGGGATAATCGAATGATGGACTCCTTGACAAATTTTGATCTAAGCAGTCCCGAAGTAAAGCAGCAGTTTGGTATGTCTGAAAGTGCTCGATCTAATATGTTTATCATGTTGGGTTTTCCAGATTTGATATTTAATCCGCTCATTGTTTTTCATGCAGACCAAATAGGGCTAACACCTGAAGAAGTGATTTCAAAAATAATGGCAAATCCTGATATTGCCATGGCATTTCAGAACCCTAGAGTTCAACAAGCCATCATGGATGTATGTATTAGTATTAGTCTCAGTATCACTCTTTAAGTGTTTAGTTTATCTTCTATACGGCCTCTTTAACATAGCATTGTTATTGCAGTGTTCACAGAACCCAATGAGTATCACCAAATATCAAAACGACAAGGAGGTAACTTGTTTTTTTTGTTCTTTTGTGTGCTCGAGTGAAGTTCGGTTGATTTGAATCTGTCTGTGACATTCTTGAGACACTTTCTGATTTCAGGTTATGGATGTTTTCAATAAGATATCAACGTTGTTTCCGGGTGTGACTGGCTCACCTTGATCCTCATAAAACATACTATGTTGGATGAAAATCAGCAGTGAATATATATTTCGGAACTTTCTGAAGGTGGTAGAGTCGGTTCCAGGGATGCAGGGAAGGTTTTTGGGTGGCAGTTAAAGTAGTTAAGATTTTAAATGTGAAATTGTTTGTTTGGCTGTTGAAAGCTTTATATTATGTTACATTACCAGATAGAATTGTAAACATTGTTGGAATTTGGAACCTAATAATGTCACGTGCCTTTTCCATAGCATAAAAGAAGATAATGGCATATTCGTAATTCTTTGAAGGTCATGATTGGCATTAGGGTTACAGGGTTGAGGGTATTTTCTTCATTAAAAAAAATTAACAGAAAAACAGACGGTTGGGTACATAGATGAGACAAATTAGAAAATGGTAATTTTGTCTATTATGTTATAATCATGTATAGTTGTATACGGTTTTAAGATATTAACCCTAGATCGTAACTAAGCAGATCAATAAATTAAGGAAATCAAACATGCTGGTAATTGTAGATTAGATCACAACAATTGAAGATAGAATACGTCAAATTCTTCAACCTGCAATTGACTGATAGGAATAAAACTCATACAGTATACATCAAAATGAAGATGACACCAAAGTTTAGCCACACTAAACCCAAAATATGTACCCCAAAAATATCATAAGTTGTGCCAAGTGGTCAAAATAGAAACAAATACATCAGAAACAACGGAATTATCTGATCACTGATCAAATTTGAGGTACCATGTTGTCTGAATCCATCTAGCTAATCAGTGTTTGTTCCTAGCTGAGTCTTCTCCAATACTTCTACAACCTATACCAAGTATCCCAATGTCAAGAAAAATAGCAACTGTAACATCTTTACGATATAAATAATAGAATGGCCAATCAGTGAAACATACAGCCTCAAGGCAAAGGAGAGAAGATAGAGTAAAAGTAGAAACATGCAAAGCTTTTAAAAACCAGCCAAGTAGTCTAAAGTGTACAGGCAGCTAATCTCAGTTTATCCATTAAAAAATATGGTGAAAAGAAGTTATTGCTCAAGTTACAATTTTGGACAGGCATGTTCACACGTGTAGCCAATGTCAAGAGGCAACCAAAATATTACTCCCTTTCAGAAATAACTATCAAACTTTCTAAGATTAGATGTCTCAAAATAAGTATCCCCAACAATTGTTCTATACGTTAGTCGTGTATGAATTATCAATAACATCACTGAATGAATTTCGTTAATTATCAACTAGTGAGGTAACATATTGATGACGGGGCATGTAGTTGAAAAGGAAATACAAAAATACAGAAAATACGTCAATTTTGGATTATAGAATTAGAACTTCATTAGGAAAATTTTAATATTGTGCTTTCATGAATAACTCTTCCAACGGAATATTTACCTTCAAGAACATTTTTATATGCATACAAGGAACTGAAAGAGTCCTCGCAAATCACGTGAAGACATAAGGCATCTCACACCAAACAAAGACATCAAGTAGTGTTTCTAGTTTCCCTTCAAATCATGCAATCATCAAAAGCCATGGTAACGATATTACAAAAAAGCATACCCAAGTAACAAAGCATAATCCACGGAAGTTAGTATAAGACAATAACCAATGAATAAGGAATGGACAAGTTAATTCATAGTGCCTCTTGAACCAATGTGTCTTCATCAAGCAATACCAAACTCAAAGAGTCAAGCATAAGGCATCTCAAATCAAATGGAGACCAGTTCATATCATTGGAAATTTCAAATAGTG
>JAYMTN010000604.1:0-15674 GCA_036897425.1 Erodium trifolium | reverse complement strand
ACTAAACGGCCGTTAAACTTGAGGACGAAAAATGCAATCGGTTGCGGTCAACGTTACTACATTAGAACGAATGTTTGCTCGGGTTAGGATTTAGTAATAAACGAAAATTGAGGGTACATACATCAAGTAACCCCTTTAATATTTGATATATGTTTTTTACACTAAGCTCATAGAGCATCCATAGGCGGATTCGGAAATTTATTTTAGAATACGTCACCGATAATGATTAAATATATAAAAAGTTGTATCACATCCCTTAGTATAGTGATTTTCGGCCACAATATTGAGTGAATAGTGAGAATTGTTGAAAAGTTGTAGCAAGTTTAAGTGCTTAGTAATACAACGCGATTTTGACACAGAATATTTTTGGAAAATAAAATTTTGACCGACTATTTTATCGAAGAATTAGAAAGGGTAGTTTGACCGACTTTGCCAATCGGTGTTTCGACAACATTTTGAGCAGCATGACCAATGGCCTTCTTTCCGGCGCCGGTTACAAGGTCCGTTACTCCGAACGTCTCCAGAGCGCCATGATCGATAAGCCCCTCGAAGTCTCCAACCTCTCTCTCTTGACCTTAAGCACTATAACCTCTCCGACATATGATCCCGGATCGACCCCATTCTCACCTTTCCGAATTGAACCACCTCCGTCTCTAATTAAGTGAACTGAATGGGCTACTAGAATGGGCCACATCGACTAATGGGTTTCGTGCACCAAGGGTAATTAAGGAATGGGCTAAATTACACTCCACAGCCCAACCTATGACACCTATCCTGTTTTAGTGGATGACAACGGACGGTAAGTGATTTTTGACGGCGGCACCACACTCAGTTACTTGAGTATGAAGTTTTCACCTATTCTGAATATGATTAGGATTTGGTTACATATTTTAGCCTATATATATAAGAAGCACACTAGTAATAGTAACTAGCTTCCTATATATCGCCCTAATTTTCCGCTACTCACTGATTCTTCTCCCTCCATTATCGATACATTCATTCCTCAGCGTACCATGGAATGTCCCGAAGTTCTCGTCTACTTGGACGACATGTATGACTTCTACAAGCAGATCGAGGTATGTATAATGACCATTCTTCATTTATTTTACTTTTTTTTTTAATTTCAAGAAAATCATTCATTATTGCTTAATAAAGATTTTGATTAGTAGAGTTTGGTTCCATAATAACATAAATCATCATTGCAGAGCCACGCTGTTCTCTCTCCAGACTATGTTGCAGAATGCACTTTAGGACTCGATCAAGGGCTCAGGGCTTTCACCATTCGTTGGTTGATTATGGTACGTACCTATATAAATATACATACATATTGTTAATTTAATCATCATTTAAATTATTGATACTAAAGATTGAATGCATGTGTACTACGTACAGGCACAAGAGGAATTGGGTTATTGGGACGAAGTATTATACGATACAATCAGTATCATGGATCGATTCTTGTCAAGACATGAACCTCTGGTGAACAACGTCATCATGCTCGCTGGTTTGGGTGCCCTGCACATTGCCCTAAAGTACCATGAACTCAGGACTTGTCTCAAGCATGTCGTTTCTCTTGCTGCTGCTACTTCCGGATGTCTTTGGCTCCCCGAAGACATCCTCGACATGGTATGTTAATTGTCATGTGATTATTTGTTCAATTTATACATGTATTCGATTCGATTCGGTTCTTTAATACATATTGTCGTTTCTTGCAGGAGAAGTCAATACTCACCGCTTTGAAATTCGAAGTATGAGTTCCAACCCCACTCTCTTTTATGCCCAAGTTGTTGAGGGATGCACGTTTCGACAAGGAGGTTTGTACCGATCCCTAGTTCATTTCTTTGAATCAATTTGTTTGAAATGTTAGTTCATGCATATATATATACCAACATGTTGCTCATTAATTAAATTGCATCAGTCGGAGCTAATGTGTGGCTACTTGTTAAACATTTGCTTGACGGAGCCCATCATGCTCGGCTTCCCTCCATCCCTTGTAGCCGTCGCCGCCATTTACACTGTTCAGTGCACTTTTATCCGCCGCCGTAGCAAGAACGTCACCGACCTCCTCTCCGGATACTGCCCGCGCCGAATTCGGTACGTAGACGTCAAATTTCCATGCATATATATTAGGTTTTCATCTTTTATAATTAATTTTCCCCAAGTAATTAACGTGGTTGTTTACATATTTTTGCAGAGAATGTTCCAAATTGATGCTTCAGTTGCACGAAAAGGATCGAGCAATCAAGAACGAAATGATGTTAATCGCTATGGTTCAACAATCATTTCGTGGTGTTTGTGTTAATTAATGATCCCAAATCAAGTGTTGTTCGTGGTGTTCGACGAACCTAGTTTGGTTTTATCTTCATCAACAGATCTCATAAATGATATATTTTTTGTATTACTTGTCTGTATCAAGATTCAAGTTCTAGAACATATTTACATAAACGCAACAATGTTAATTTGATTCCTTTATTCAATAAAATCATTACAACTTTTATTCACTACCTGTTGTTTTGTAAGTGTTAGCAAAATATACAACAACGATTATTTGTCCATAAACGTCGAAGCTGGATTCGAACATACGATCAATCAATTAACAATAGACTGAAGTGCTAGTAACAAAGTTTTGTTTCACAGAAACACAACACAATAAGGAAAACTATGATACATTAATTGTACACAAAGGAACACATGCAAGATATGTCTTAAAAATTGTCGGAAGATCATCCATAGCAATCTTCTACATTTGGAAGTAGGGACGGAACCAGGTAGTACTTAGAGTGGAAGACCCTAACATATGAGAATTTGATACAATGGTATAAGACTTTTAGATATTTATAAGAGAACATGAGTTCAATTCACCACGGAAACACGTTCCGCCCCTGCTTGGAAAGACTCACTCGGGACTCACCACATTATGCTGGTTTAATGGGAGCTTCATAGAAGTAGGAGTTGTTGACCCTCCATAGCCATGAGCTTGAACTAGTAATTATGAGTGAAAAAGAAGAAAAATAAGAAGAAGACGAAGAAACAACTGGAAAGCCACATGCTGAACAAGAAAGAAGAAAGCTTTTGCCTCTTCAGCTCTGATATAACACAATTTAATAGCAAAGACAATTATTAGTCTGTGATTTGCACGTTTTGCCGCCCAACCCAACACTTTCAAAAACATAGTTTTGTCAAACAGAGTGATTTTTATATTAATTAAAAGATTGTTATATGAATAAACTATTAGTCAAATAAAGCTCTGGAATCCAAATGTTTCCTACCAAATCCATCACGTCGTCAACTTCATTGTTAACGTGTCAATACAATAACATACTAATTTTTGCAACGGTCCAAAGCGCCTATCACTATGTCTTGTTTGAATGTTAGAAGTGCCATGTTTTTTTTTTGAAACGCCAAAGACTTATTGAAGCTCCTCTCCCATAACACATAGGAGAGGACAAGGGTTGAACACCCTCAAAAACACAAAGGAGAACCGGCAACAGGCTCGATTTCGAACCAGAGAAATCCAACAAGCCGGAGCTCTGCAATACCAAACCCTTCATTGGGTAGTAACAAGTAGAAACAGTTACAAGCTCAGATAAAACAAACCCGTCAAAGATACTAAAAAGCAAAGAGAAAAGGTTACAATACAATACAACCTCATGCCAAGCCCAACCAACAACCACCAAGGCCCAACCAGGTGCAAATCTAAAGGGCAATTAGACCCAAACAGAGACCACAAGGCCCAACCCAAATACAAACGCCTAACCCCACTAAGCAACAAAAGAAACCTTGAGGTTTTTCCCAACCTCGAGCCCCGCACCAGCCACGAGTCACACTGAAACTGCATCGGACCACCATCTGTTGAAAATGAAGCACCAAACATGTCCGACCACCACTGGCCAGACAGAAGGATCCACCATCTGTTAGAAATATATTTTCTCAAAATTTTCAATATACAAGTGTCGTTTAAGGAAATAGCTGGTCAAAGTTTTCGTCGCACAATCAACAGTTACCACTATCTGCAGAATTATAGACGGTATTTTATAGCTCGACCAATTTGGCGAAAAAAAGACTGAGATTTAACGATTTGACGGTCAAATTCAACTTTTCCATCCATCCCTATACAAAGATCTAGACCAAGACAACACCGTAGATGCTCCGAATATAAATGATATTTACCCTCAATTGAAGGTGTGCTGACGTAATTAACCTGAGAGTTATATTCTAGTGCAAGTGTACAGACATGTCCTTGACAATGATAAGAACAGAAATATCCTATCACCCAAACACACCCGTCGTCCCTCCACCGCGTGGTAGTGCAGCAAAGCAAAGAACATATTCCAAACCCACAGTGCAGCATTGCACTTCCAAATTGAACACAAGAAATCGAAGATCTAACGAGAGCTAAGCACATCCTGATGGTGAATCCTGGGAATGAGAAGCCTCTGGTTAAGATAGCGGAGACCTTCAAAGGTCTCGCCGCCACTGTAAACTCCCAGAACGAAGATGTCGAGGTCGCCCCTTTTTCCCTCGCATGCTCTTTCGTGTCCCCTCTCTTCGGCTGCTTGGGAATCGCCTTCAAGTTCGCGGAAATGGACTATGTCGCCAAGGTCATTCAAATCAATCTCAATTTTTGGATTACTTTTTTCATCAATTTTGTGAACTGTTGTTTTATTGGATGAGCACTGTGTTTATACAGAGAGTCAAAAGCAAAAGCAACCCATGAACTAATTTTTGTGTTTAGATTGTAGTGTCATTTAATGGTTTTAATCAAACATACCAAATTGTGGGTTTGTTGTTTGATTTCTGAGGTTGACTTTGATGAGCCGAGGAGAATTGAAGTACAGCTGATTTCTGTGATATGTACTTAGTTTGGATTTCCATTTTGATAGTTTGAAATTGATGGTAACCTTGGATGATCATAATCAAACTAGTTTGTAGTTGGTTGTTTTTGTGTGTTTGAAATGGGTTTTGGTATACTGAGATTAATGGTTAACAGGTACGTGATCTTGGAGAGGCGTCAAAGTCCATAGTGACGTTGCAGGCCTTGCTGGAGCATGATATACATGGTAATACTGTGAGAAAAGCAGGGAGCCATACTAGAAATTTGTTGAGGGTGAAACGAGGGATCGACATGGTCAGGGTGCTATTTGAACAAATTTTAGCTACAGAGTATGTGTACCATTCACATTTCCTCCTCTCTCTTTTCGTCACAAATTTGTTGACTTGTACTCACATTTACTGCTAATTTTACTCAAGACTGTGTTCTAGGACAAGTTGGATGATGGTCTAGTTGTGCGTGTAGTAAGTGTTGGTCAGCTGTCTTCACTACACTCAATGAGTGTTATTTTGAGACCTTCGAAATTGCCTAATGGAGATCAACTACTGTACAGTTTAAAACCTCTGTTCTTTCAGTTTTAGGCTTTTAGCTATCTAACTCAAGAAGCTGATTCTGACCATGTTTATGTTGAATAAAATCCCACTGGGTGATATTAAAGTATGATCTGACTTATATTGCAAGAAAAAAAAAAGTAGGGAATCAGGCTAGTTTCCTAGCTGCTTGGTAGGATCATTGACGGTGAATTGTAATGATAACATGAACTTTCCTTTATACAACGGGTACAGTTCACATTTAAGTAGAATACCAATGAACTGATCAACATATAAATAAAATACTAGTATCTATATTCAGCTGCATCAATTTCCACATTCTTAGATCAACTAGCTTAGAAGGCCTCTCTTAAATAGGTCTACTCCATATTGAATTTGAAGGGATGCCTAGAATTAGAAACTTAGGCTGTATAACTCTCATCACTATGTGGTGCTGGAGTATTGTTGTGAGGAAAGGTAAAAATGACTATGACCTGGTAAAAAGGTTTCTGGCAGTAACATATGCACATTAGTTTTAGGATTATAGGTTTGTTTGAATAGTATCAGAGTGCATTTGACTTACACGACATGTAGGAGATATGGTTGCAGACTAGAAAGAAGTACTGCTTTTATCTATGGTCTTAGAAGTGAAGATGATTCATATATTATTCCCAAGTTTGGAATACGAAAAGACCTTAGAAAGTCTAGGTTACTAAATTGTTTTCAAATTAAAAATTATGGGAAATATTGAGAGACCACAGAGATAGTGACAAACTTGCCAATGTCATAATCGTGTGCACAATAACATTAACTGGGGCGTCCTGGCAGCTTAGGTACTTATTAGTTATCTGACAAACCTCTATAACTTTCTGAATTTAAGGCCGTGGCTGTGACAACCCTCCTCTGCCAGTTTTTTATCCGATACTCAATTGGTGGATGTGAAAGATAACCCGAGTCTTTTTAAGCTTTCTGTCATCCTTACTGGCCTTCGGCTTTTGTTTTATCAACCTACTAAGATGAATGACTTTGTTTGTTGAATGATCCCATAGCACGTGTTTCTTTCAGTGGACACTTTGATATATCTTTTCATTTTAGTTGGTTTAAGATAGATTAGGAGGTTATGATATGGTAGAGAGGTTAATAATTCGTCCAAATATATGAAGCTTGAATGTTCCACCGACACAGAGCTTTTGTTGGTGGTTTGCAAATCCCTTGAGAAGTTAGTTTGCCTGAGAAAGTGATTACCAAAGAACAATGTATCTACAACTAAACAGGTATTAATTTAATAGGCTGTAATGTTTTTGGCAGTGGAAACTCGCTGAAGGACCCAGCTTCCAAGGCTTATGCACAAGTGTTTGCTCCTCATCATGGGTGGGCCATCAGACAAGCTGTTGCTGCAGGAATGTACGCCCTCCCCACAAGGGCACAGCTGCTGAAGAAACTCAATGAAGACGGTAAGTGCATATCCCAACTCACACCTTTGTCTTTTGTTCAATTCATATACTTGCTCTGATGATATTTTTCTCTTTCAGAGGACTCTGCAAGAACATTGATGCAAAGTTACGTTGTCGCATCAGCCCCTGTCATCTCCTACATAGACAACCTCTACCTTTCAAGAAAACTAGGTATAGATTGGTAAAATGTATTTAGGCACAGGCTTGTAATAATCGGATTCTATGACCATTACCGTGTACTGCTGAAGACTTACATAGTGTAACAAGCATTGTAACCTAATGATATGTATGGGCATAGCATTGCTTGCTAATTTCTATGCATTTAAGCTTACATTTTCACAAGATGGTGATGAATATGAATGCAACATATCCCAGACAGATTCGTGTCGGTTGCATTAGAGTGCAAGATGAAATATGCATTTTGTTGTGATCTTATGTCGAATTAAACCGAAAAATAAATTTAAAAGTATGAATAAAGTGCAGAAAAATAAAAATAAAACAAAATGTATGAATAAAATTAAGAAGCAAGCTCAATTATTGATACTGATGTTGTAACTGATTCTATATATACAGTTTGATTTAATTAGGAAGCACTCAACTCAAACGACCTCCTTTGCAGCAGCAACACTCTCTCTAAGAAACTCTTGTAAATTTTGCCCCAAATTTCAGTCACTGACACTGTTCTCTCTCGATTCAGCTCCTTACTTACATATATGAAAGGTTTCTGAGAAACCCTAAGAGCAAACCCTTAATCGCCGATATGGAGGACTCGGAGGGAGTTCTCAGCTTCGACTTCGAGGGCGGACTCGATGCGGGGCTCCCCAATCCCGTCGCCACAGCCACCGCCGTCCACCACGACCCCACCGCCGCCGCAGCGGCCGCCAATCAGGCGGTTGGCCCGGCCTCTGTGCCAACTAATGAGCAGTCGGCGGGAAACCATGCCGGGAGGAGGAGCTTCCGGCAGACGGTGTGCCGGCACTGGCTCCGCAGCCTCTGTATGAAGGGCGATGCCTGTGGGTTCCTCCACCAGTACGATAAGTCTCGAATGCCGGTCTGCAGGTTTTTCCGGCTGTACGGAGAGTGTCGGGAGCAGGATTGCGTGTACAAGCACACAAATGAAGATATCAAAGAGTGTAACATGTACGTTGTCAAATTTAGTTATTTTTTTCTTCTCATAATTTTGTTTTGTAAGCCTTCTTGTTTGAAAAATGAAACGAGTTTGGGGTTGAAGATAGCTCTGGAATGGTAATGTGTTGTTTGCCATCTAGAATATGTAGTAGGTAGTGTACAACCTGACACATTTTTAGTGTTTGGTTTGTGTGGAGTAAGTTCAGTGAAAAAAATTACCATGTTTGGTTTATCAGGAAAATATTGAAGGATCAAAATTACTGTAAGCTCATTAACATTACATCACAACTAAATCTACAGGAAGTATCATTTAAAATACTTGAACAGTAATGTGATTTGTTCTTATTGATATTTGTTTGTAAGAAGTGCTTGGGCTATCTTCTTTTCTTTTTCAAGAAACAACTTTGGTAATATATTATTAGAACTTCATAGGTGCCTGGTATGGTATATGGAATAGATTTTAGGGTAATTTTGTATTCATTAATGGGTATTAAGGTATAAGTTACCTTGACTAATTTGTTGTTCTGCATAGATTGCCATTGGTTGGTCCACGTTGTTTATTGCTGGCTGGCGTGTTCGGTTAGGCATCACTTCTGTTGCTAACACAAATATATTAGCATTTCGTATGTAGTAAAATATCAATGGAATACAGAACTGATAGATTATTTAGTTGAACACATCCGAGCATCTGCAGTGGTAGCTTGGTGTTTTTAGTTAAGCCAAGCAAACCACCAGAGGCTAAACTATAAGTTGACTTATTGAGGAGAGAGAAAGTGAGCTTGGTGCTAAAATAGTAGCCAAGCCCAAGCAAAGCTTGGTGTTTTGAGGAGAGAGAAACAACAAAAAGGCTTGAGATTTGCAGTTAAGCCAAGCAAAGGCTTATGCATTGGAGAGCTTGGTGTTTTAAGGAGAGAGAAACTGAAACACCAAGCAATTAAGCCAAGTGCTTGGTGTAGCCACTCTGGATGCTCTGATGTGAACCAGTCATAGAGAAGAAGAAAAATTTATAGTTAAAATATTTATTATCAGCAAGGAGCTATTTGATATTTAGCATTTAGTTTAAGCACATCATTAGTTTGATTGTTTTTTTATGCTATGCTTGTAGTGAGGGGAAGCATGAATGATCTTTCTTTAGAAACAAGAGAATATGTTTGTTGATAAGATAATTCTATTGTTGCAGGTACAAGTTGGGTTTTTGTCCAAATGGTCCTGACTGTCGGTATAGACATGCTAAAATGCCTGGACCTCCACCTCCTGTAGAAGAAGTCCTTCAGAAGATTCAGCATTTGAATTCATACAATTATGGAAACCAGAACAAGTTTTTTCAGCAAAGGAACGCTGGTTATACACAACAAACTGAAAAATCCCAATTATCACAAGGTTACAACAATCAAGGTGGGATGGTAAGGCCGCCAACAACAGATTTCCCAAATCAGCAGCAGCAACAGCAAGTTCAGCTGCCCCAACAACAGGCTAGCCAGGCTCCAATGCAGAACCTACCCAACGGCCAACCTAATCAGATAAACAAAGCTTCTACACCTTTGCCTCAAGGAATATCTAGGTGTGTTCAGAGTTCTGCTGTCTTTAAGTCAGTTTAAATTAGTCAATTCCTGTATGTTATTTGGATACTGTTTCTAGCGGTCTGTTGTTCTTCCAATAATCCTCCAAAAGGGTTTTCCCCTCACACTCAACTGTAATTAGCTTTTCCTGAACCTATAACAGTTATTTTTATTATTTTATGTATGAACTAGCTTGCTTTTTTCATTATTTTTCTTTCAACTTGTTTGCCTGGAGCATTTAAAAGAAACTTAGCATTTGCTGCATTTCATTATAAAGTTTATACCCCAACAGTACTTTTAGGAATAAAATAATCCTTTGTCCAAACCATACTGGTGCCTCTAAATGCTAAATTGTGGATTTGCCTTTCTCTGTTGTTACAATTGATAAGTATGTAAACAAGGGACTCTCTTTGGTTTACTATTGCATTGTAAAATTCCCATACTTGCTTTTGCAATATATCATGGTCCATTTGTGGAAGTTAAACCTAATATAAAGCCAAATTTGGTCTTCAACTAAGGATTGTCAATTTTGTTTTCGGTGAAGATTGGATTGGTAACTACAGTTTTAGATAGAATAAGGTCTTTAAGTTGTGAAACACTAAATAGTTGGAATGTCACCTAGAATCTTCTTTCCATATAAGAGTGTACTTAGATTCTCAATTTCATATCCTTAAAGAATATGTAGTCCTGCTCTAGAGTTCAATTGATACTAACACTGTGTCTGACTAAGATTTACAGTTAGTGGAGTGTCTGTCGTGTATGTCTATGCCCCTAGGTATTTCATGTTGACACAACACAAATGACACTCTTATGGATATTGGACCACTCCAGACATGGCTGTTTAATCCCATGTTTAATTGGAAAGAGGTGAAGTATAGAAGAGAATGAGGGAAATTTTTGCCTATGTATGAATCTGTACTTTCCTGATATGGTAGTGGCAGCATGTCTAAGAGTTGGCCTGACATTCTGGTCATGGAAGGTGATGTGAAAACGGAGGTTGCTGCATTCTTCACCTCTCCTCTAATTCAAATTAGGACAGTCTGACCCAATCTATGGCTTTTAAATGTCAATAATATATATGTATTGATATTTTCATGAGACATCCCTCTGACCTACAAAAGTGGGACTAGGCCGCCCTTTATACGTTCTCAAGAGAAACCTACATTCTGATGTAAAAGTTTCCCTTCAAACAGCATGTATCAATGTCTATTAAACATGCATTCTTTTTCCTAGACCTTTCCTCTCAACACACACGTGTCCACAACTATTGGCAGTGTCCCCAAATCCAAAATTTGAGAGCTATCAGGATCTGACTCTTTTAGATGTCTAGCAACTAATAAACAACCAATTCCTTGAACCGTGGGTATCAGTAGACTGGTGAGTACAGCTGGGTGTAGTGCAAGCCTATTTAGTGACAATGCAACACATTTGATGCCGTGATGTACAGGATGCTGGTTCAAATGTTGTACGCCATGTCAAGTTTGTTATATACACTATCCTCAATACTTATTCCAAGTCAGTTTCATGATTATAAAAATCAAAGATTTACTATATGCCTTTTAGCCTTTTGTTCTTCCATTAGATTATCCATGGACCATTTTTTATTCATGATTCTCTTCCAGCTAAAGTTAATTTCATTCAGGGTTGGATTTGTTATGACTATGGACCTCCTTCACTTATTTTATTTGAAAAATGGAACTTAGGTACTTTATTGTTAAAAGTTGCAATCGCGAAAATTTAGAATTATCTGTACAACAAGGAGTATGGGCAACTCAGAGGAGCAATGAAGCTAAGCTGAATGAAGCTTTGGATTCAGTGGAAAATGTAATTTTGGTTTTCTCAGTCAACCGAACTCGACATTTTCAGGTTGGTTTAAGATGTGGTGTCCTGTATAAGCTGCTTGATTTGTTCTTTCGAATCTTGATGATGAGTATCTACATAACATGATTGCTGAATAGTTTTCATTAGTTTAGCCAAAGTATCACCTATTGCATTTGAGACTCAAAGACAAATTCATTTCTGGTTAACAGGGTTGTGCAAAGATGACATCCAAAATTGGTGGGTCTGTTGGTGGGGGAAATTGGAAGTATGCACATGGAACTGCACACTATGGGCGTAATTTCTCTGTCAAATGGTTAAAGGTACACCTTTTTATTTTTAAAACTTTCACATAAAAGAAACTGTTGTGATTTTTTTCTGGTTCCTGGATTTTTTTTGTTGCCAATAATGTCAAGCGAGTTGTATCATGGCATTGCCTTGCTGACCAAGTTAGATAATTATTAAGAAGTCACTGGCGATAAGTTAAATTTAGAAAGTTTTGATGTGTTTGATTAGGGATGGGTGAGCTACTCCTTGCAATTATAATATACCAGCCCTTACTTATGTCCTAAACTTGATAGAGCTTGTTCAAAATATATTATTCTGCCAGGCAGCATGGAGGATTAGTTTTATGCTTTGTTTCTGTGTCTTTATGTTTTGGTGGTCTGGGGAGAAGAGGTGGTTAATAGTTGGAGATGTGGCTCAAAGTACGGAATGCTACGCCAGATGGCTTCAACTTCATCCATTTGCTTGAAAATTTGATTACGGACTTGAACCTCTGTTTCGAGAGATGATTTTATAGATATTGAAATATATGCACTAATCGCTTTAGATATTTGACATTGCTGACTGAAATATTTCTATCCCTATAGAGGGAGTGGAATTGTGTGGGAAAAGTTATTGTTTAGATGATTACAACTATCCCCCCTGGTTATATACCTCAAATATTTTACTTTTTTTTGCACTACATTGCATTGTAAAGTAGCTAATTGCAATTTCTTATATGCAGTTATGTGAACTGTCCTTTCACAAAACTCGCCATTTGAGGAATCCGTACAATGAGAATTTACCAGTGAAGGTATCGTCTTGGGTCTTAATTCTTGAATTGATTTACGTACAATGAGAATTTAGTTTTTTGTACACTTCTATTGTATTTGTGTTCTTTTTATACACATACTGGAACTTGGAATATGAGTGGTAGTACTGATTGGCGAGTATGTTGCGCAATCCATAAACTTCTATTGCCAATATTGCATCCCTTTTCTAAATGCACGATGATGAAAGTGTAATTCTTTTGGTTTGGAGATTGGAATGACCTAGAAGGAATCCAAATTCTATTGGAGCTTCTAGCCATGTGATGCCACGGGAGATGTTTCTTATATATCCAATTGTTGATTTATAGCTTCAACTGAGCATGCAGTATGAGGATTTTTCTGTGCTTTTTTGTTGAGCTGGAATTTTGAGTTTTCATTCTGGACTTGGAATCATATAGGCATAATGCTTTGTTTAGGCTTGGTGTTACCAACCTATGTGATAAAGACTTACTTTACTAAAAAGGTCCTCGGCTTAGTACTGTTGTTAAGATTTTATCAGCTGTTCATTTTTGTGCCAAATAATAAAATACCTGTTCATTTGTAGGAAGTGTTGGTTACAGTGAATACAGAGTAATCATACATGTTAAAATGTAGAAGATTTATCTTGGCACCTGAACCATGTTGATTTGATTTGCAATGGGTACTGCTGGCTGTCTACACATGTAGAAATCAACTACAATCACATGTAGAGTAACAAAGCCAATACTGATATACTGTTGATGTTTGTCTAATATGCAGATTGCAGAAAAGCTTTTAATTTCTACTGCTACTTTTCAAACCAAGTTTTTTGTTTCAAATATTAGTTATACCTCACTTGCCATTAGTTATACAAATGTAAAGATAGCTTTCAAAATGACTATTGTGTTGCCTTCCAAGTTTGTAGTAATCATCCTTCCTGATGAGGAAAATATAAGAGAAGGTTTTTATCATTCTTGAATCTATAACCATATGTGCTTATTTTCACCACTTTATGTTTATCATGCACATTTTGCATATTTGATACTAATGCATATTCATTAGCGCGTATTGCAAGCTCCATCTACAAAGAAATACACATGTAGCTTAATTTAACTTTCTGATTTCATTATTTTATTTTACTGAATTGTCAGATTAGTAGAGACTGTCAAGAGCTGGAGCCCTCTATCGGTGAGCAGTTGGCTTCCCTTCTTTATCTCGAGCCAGATAGTGATCTTATGGTAAGTTCTCTCTTTCTTTTAACTTTGAGATTTGAATATAGAAATATTATTAATTGATTAGAACGGAAAAAAATGTTATCTGAATGAACTTCATATGGGATAAAGAACACTCCTACACTTGTCAAGCCACCATGCCACTTAAAAAGTAGCGCACCCCTTGTCATATTAAAGAAGGGGTGTTGTTCATGGTAAACCAAAATGATAGTAAATAGAGTTGTGCATTCCAATATAGATTAGATTATCAATGATTTTTTGTAATGTAAATTGGAGTCGACTATTATCAAATTGTAGTAATACAATTGAATTATTTCACGTATAAATTGATTAGTGAATAGAATACTATATATAATGTATCTGTCATTCATACCTTAGGTTATACATATTGAATAATGCATTCAATTACAAAAATAAAATAATCTGCCACTCCATTTTGCTTGGATGATATTGGTTGGGATTTCCACTATATACATATGAGCATGTTTAGAAACAAAAATATATAAATTACCATACTATCAGTAATATAATTGAATGTTTTAATGAAAACTGAAGAAAATAATTCAACGGTAGGCCACAGTAAAATCCAACAATGTCTCCTTGTTCAAGTTATATACATGCTAGTTTGAAGAGCTGCTAATTCCATCTTTCTTTTGTACTGGGTGCTTGACACTAAATAACGTTGAATGCCTTTTGATGCAGGCTATAGCAGTTGCAGCAGAATTGAAACGAGAAGAGGAAAAAGCAAAGGGAGTGAATCCGGATAATGGAGGTGATAACCCTGACATTGTCCCATTCGAAGACAATGAAGAAGAGGAGGAGGAAGAAGAAGAAGAAAGTGACGAGGAAGATGATAGTATGAGCCAGGGTATGGCAGCAGCAGCTCAGGGCAGAGGAAGGGGTAGAGGAATGATGTGGCCTCCGCACATGCCTATGGGACGTGGTGCCAGACCCATGCCTGGGATGCGGGGCTTCCCCCCTGTCATGATGGGAGCTGATGGCTTTTCTTATGGGCCCGATGGTTTTGGGATGCCAGATCTTTTCGGTGGGGCTCCCCGTGGTTTCCCACCCTATGGCCCGCGATTTTCTGGTGATTTTACAGGACCTGCACCTGGCATGATGTTCCCAGGCCGACCCTCCCCGCCCGGTATGTTTCCAGGTGGTGGCTTTGGGATGATGATGGGTCCAGGACGTGGGCCTTTTATGGGAGGAATGGGACCCACTGGTTCAAACCCGGCCCGTGGTGGTCGGCCCATGTTTCCTCCACCTCCTCCGCTCTCATCTCAGAGCAACAACCGAGCTGTTAAGAGAGATCAGAGGGGGCCAGGGAATGATAGATACAGTGACCAAGGCAGGGGCCAAGAGATGGGTGGTGCAGATGATGAAGCTCAGTATCAGCAAGGATCGAAGGGTGATCAATTTGGTCCGGGAAGCAACTTCAGAAATGATGAGAGTGAAAGCGAGGATGAGGCACCACGAAGATCAAGGCATGGGGAGGGTAAAAAGAAAAAGCGAGGCTCAGAAGGGGACGCAGCTGCTGGCTCCGACCAAAATTAGGCATTCTTTCCTCCTTTTTAAGTCCTGCATTACTTGTAATAGTGACTCAGAAATAGCTAAGCTCAAGATTTTTCTAGGCCTTTTTTGTATTCTGATTTGGAGATTTGACATTCTAAAATTGAAGAACGATTATGTGTGGTGTGTAAACTAGAAGAACGTTGAATAGATGAGATCTCATAGTACACACTATATATACTGATCAAAAGTCAACATTTTGTTGTTCTGACTCCAATTTGCATCTCCGAGTTTTCTAGTAGCATATATTCTTGGGTTTAAGATTAAACTTGTCTATTTCCTGTTCTTTGTATAAACCGTGAATGGATAGTTATTTTGGAGGATCGAAAATGGTGTTCAAATATTTAATACTACTCGTGATACATTCTTTAGATTTTATGCCAAGACATGTCATGTGCCAGTGAGGTGTTATTAAAGCAGTCAACTAACAGTTCATTCAAGCAAGGAACCGATCGGCAAGGAGATGCATGCCGTCATTTCCGAGTCGCCACTACAGAA
>JAYMTN010000603.1:0-15678 GCA_036897425.1 Erodium trifolium | reverse complement strand
ATGAGATAAGTATAGAAATAATTATATGTTGTAAAGATAAGTGGTTTGGAATGTGGGAATGTGGAAATGTTGTCTTTAAGCGGAGCCTTTTCTTTTCCTTCATATTTTTAGGTTGTTGGAAGATTACTTTTTGGAGTTTCTTCATAGTAGCAAACCAGTTCTACATGCTGAAAGGGAGCTTCCTTATAAATAGGCTAACTGACTATATACGAATAGTTATTTTTGGGTTGCAAGTTCTTGGTAGTACAAAACCTTCCTTTTTCAGTATGAAGGACATCTCCACGTTTTAAGCATATTTATTGGGCTCATCCTGCAGTAAGCTTGAACATCAAACATACTGAAACTTCATTCTTTTTGTGAAAACTTCTCTTGCTACATGAATATCAAGGATTCTTAAGTTAACGGGAAGTTAGCAGATCATGATGTTTCTATATGGTATATGTGATTTCTTACCTGAATTCAACCATTATACTTACAAGAAGAGATGATTTTTTTTTCATAAGATAATATATATTATAAATATATGGAAAACAAAGGAGCGGTTTCCGAGTAGGGAAGCCAGTCATGACATAAATAAGTACAATCTGACAAAGACAGATCCAAGCCAAAACAAAATCAGATAGCAAAATCAGGAACAGAGAAGGATTTGAATAGGGAAGGGCGTGATTTGTTGGGGATAAACTAAAAAAATACTGTGACAGGGACAGCAATGCAATATTCTGGGGTCAACCTTGTATTTGAAATAGATGCATTTGGTTCTGAGAAGGAATAGCAATGCAAATCCAACTAGTTTGGATTTGGCTAGGGCTTCCTTTATGTTTGTTAGAGCATTGTTTTGGTTTATGCTTATGGTTCTATCCTAAGTGGCCCATGAAATATGAAAGTTCAAGAATCGATTTTGATAGTGAGTTATGCATGTATTCCACACATGATCCAGTTAATGAATGAAGTATTAAACCTTGATATCAACAACCGACACATTTTCCAAACAGAGTGGGGCTAGGTACATGAATCCTTGAGCAAAACTGTGATATTGTACTCATGTTCCATCCTATACCTAAAACCTAAATATGTTTCTGTTTATGTATTTTTGGCTCAGTGAGCAACTCCTGTTAGGTTACCACTTTCTCGCTCTTTGTTTCTTATAATTTTTTTTTAAAAGCTTGGTAGTTGTGTATTAAACAGAAAAGAAATGCATCAAAGCATTCTTACTCATCTAAATTGCCAGATAATTTGTCACATAACTTTGTGATTTTTTCCAAGTAATGCCACAACTTTGTAACTTCCCTTTTATAATGTGGGGTCCTTCATGGTCCATTGACAGTACATCGTCGTTTCAAGTCTCTTAATCAACATTTGACGTGTGTTAACTCGACATATATGAATATTTTTATATAATGACTTTTGTTAGTAAAAAAGATCTTCTGGAAGTTGTTTTGATTTCTTTGCTATTGTTAGCCTTCAGGGTATTACTAAACTTGTTGACTTATTTTTTTTAGAGTGAATAATATTTCAATATTGCAGGACGGCTAAGGACAATCCTCCAGTTACATTTGCAGTAGCTGCTTGTGAAACTCAGAATGTGAATGTAACAGTTCTGCCATGTTTTGGGCTTACTGAAGGAAGTTCTGTCACAGCAAAAGACATATGGGGTAAGATGGTTCAGGTAATGGTCCTTGCTTATCATTTTCTGTTTTGCTTGCTTTTGCTAGAAATACCCAATGATTGATCACTATCCTATCCTATCATTAATTTTGTGTTTCCAGATTAATTTTTTAGTCTATCCTTGAAAATCTCATTTCATTGAAATTTGTATGTTACAAATAGCTATTGTTGTTTATTACGATTTAAAATCTTGAATGATGAAATTCAAACTATTATTGATGCGTGTGTTTATGTTTAGGATGGGCAATTTGATCATGAAAATTTCAGTTCTGGACCAACCATGCCTTCATCACCTGGAGACACACATTGTGCAGCCGTTTCAGCTTCTGCATGGGTGGAACCTCATGGAAAGTGCACCATTTCATTTGCACTAGCATGGTCGTCACCTAAAGTAAAATTTTCGAAGGGGAGCTTATATCATAGGTAATATCATATTTGTTCTTGCTTATTCATGGTTAAAATTGAAACTTCAAATATCTCCCCAAAGTTGGGCCTTGATGAGTCTCTCACTGCTTGTGGTTTCATTCATTGCTTCAGAATAAGTATCTTTTTGATGCTTTGGTTATTGTATTGATGTGAAAGTCTAAGATTGAGAGCGTATAATTTAAGATATAGTAATTGCATGGGTTCATTGGGAAGAAAATGTAACATTGTGAATATTCAACAAATCCTTTTTCGGTGAGTCTGTTTGAGATTGATCACTTCCAGCTTTACCTTGCCCATATTTGAGGTTTCAGTAAAAAACATTTTTATTGAATGTAATGCACTATGTTACATTTCATATGACATCTTATGCGGTGGTGATTGTTCTCTAAGCCTTCTCTTCTGCTCAGGAGGTACACAAAATTCTATGGCACTTCTGAAGGAGCGGCTTTGAATTTGGCGCATGATGCACTAACAAGTATGCATTGCATATTTGAAATTGTTTAGTATTTCAGTGATCAGGGTTTCTTCCCGAATTTCTTTTCTGATACAAGTGTGGCTCATATGTTCATCAGACTATAAGCGGTGGGAAGAGGAGATAGAGAAATGGCAAGCCCCTGTCCTGCAGGATGCCAGGCTACCAGAATGGTGACTTCTATAATGCTACAATTTTCTCGTTCTTTCTACAAGCACTTCCTTTTTTTTATAAGTAATGCAACCCTTGGATAGATTATATGTATTTTTCTTAATTGGTGAAAGACTCTTTTTTGGTGGTAACTAACTCAGTACTATGTTTCAATTATATGATAATAATACTCTTAAAATTAGGACTGGAAGACATCATAACTTCTTTTTTGTGACCACAGCCCACAAGGCCTACTAGGTGAAACCAGGCTCTGAACTGACTGACAGGCTTTGGTAGGACATAGCGACTTGGTTCCACCATATCTATGTGAAATTCCCTATTTTTTCATGTATTATAAGAACTAGTGTGCTGTCCCTTTCTCTGTCATATCATAGCTACCTGAAATTTTCAGATATTAGCTTATTATCTTTTCACGGTTACTCAATTTCTATTTTGAATAGGTTATGCAGAACAATTCCTGGTGGACTAACATTAGCCCCCAAATACAAACCCATGACTGTTACCACACAAGTAGTGGTCTCGGCTCAAATTAGTAGTTTCTTTCACCTTTGCAGGCTTAAGCTTGGTGCATAATGTATATAGGATGTCTGATGTTCTACCTTTACTGTTGGAATATAGATGATACTTCATGATTTAGTGTTTGCACTTTGTAGGTACAAGTTCACATTGTTTAATGAACTCTACTTTCTCGTTGCTGGGGGAACAATATGGATCGGTACTTAACTACGTACTATTTCCCATTAATGTTAAGAACTTTTAGATGTTGCATTGTTGTTTTTTTGTTTTTTGTTATTGGATGCATTTTCTTCCTCGTTTTGGGTATTAGGACTTGCATTTTGACAGTTGTGCTGCTTTTGTATGTGTGTGCAGACTCTCAGTCGCCAGCTGCAAACACGAGAAACAATCAGAGTCAATTAGTAGAAACCAGAGAAGCTAAAGTAAAGGAGGCCAAAGTGAATCGCAGAAGAGTGTCACTGGTTGAGCATAGTGACATAAGTAGTAACGTATGTAATGGAAATGATGAAGGTAGTGCTGTTAAAAACTCATGTGAAGAGGAGCAAGCAACATGTAGAACGGGTAATGACAACAGCTATGATGACGACGATGTTGGTAGGTTCTTGTATTTGGAAGGAGTGGAATATATCATGTGGTGTACATATGATGTGCACTTCTATGCATCTTTTGCCCTTCTCGAACTGTTTCCGAAAATCGAACTTAATATCCAAAGGGACTTTGCCAAGGCTGTTTTATGTGAGGATGGAAGAAGAGTCAAGTTCCTTGCAGAGGGAAATTGGGGGATTCGTAAGGTTAGAGGGGCTGTTCCTCATGACCTTGGAACACATGATCCCTGGCATGAAATGAATGCATACAATATTCATGATACGAGTAAATGGAAGGATTTGAACCCTAAATTTGTGCTCCAGGTGTACAGAGATTTTGCTGCTACAGGAAATATGTCGTTTGCAGTGGATGTTTGGCCAGCAGTTCGCGCTGCAATCGAATACATGGAACAGTTTGATAGGGATAATGATGGGCTCATTGAAAATGATGGATTCCCGGACCAAACTTATGATGCTTGGACAGTTCATGGGGTAAGTGCTTATTGTGGCTGCCTGTGGATTGCTGCGCTTCAGGCAGCAGCAGCCATGGCTATTCAAGTGGGTGACAGGGAATTTGCTGAACGATGCAAAAGTAAGTTTTTGAAAGCCAGACCAGTTTTTGAAGAAAAACTATGGAATGGTTCTTATTTTAACTATGACAGCGGGGCTAGCAGTAACAGTAAGTCGATACAGGCAGATCAACTAGCAGGGCAGTGGTATACGGCATCCTCAGGATTGCCTTCACTTTTTGATGACTATAAGATTAAAAGTGCTTTGCAGAAAATTTATGAGTTCAATGTGATGAAAGTGAAAGGAGGCAGGATGGGAGCAGTGAATGGGATGCATCCGAATGGAAAGGTGGACGAGTCGTGCATGCAGTCTCGGGAAATATGGACTGGTGTGACCTACTCGGTGGCGGCGAACATGATTCTTGCTGGGAAAGAGGAACAGGGTTTTGCTACTGCTGAGGGCATTTTTATCGCAGGCTGGTCAGAGGAGGGATATGGGTGGGTACCTACTTCCTCCCTTTTGATAGATCTTTGGTCTGCATCACATGTGTGAGTAATGTTTCTATTTTTCCAACTTCAGGTATTGGTTCCAAACTCCGGAGGGTTGGACAACTGATGGGCACTTCCGGTCCCTGATGTACATGAGACCACTGTCCATCTGGGGCATGCAGTTTGCTTTGACTATGCCCAAGGCAATACTGGACGCCCCACGTATCAATATAATGGACAGAATCCGCCTGTCTCCCGAGTCTGCAGCAAGATCACATCATAATGACACGACCACGGGCGTGAGGAAGATAGCCAAAAAAGCGAGGTGTCTTGGGACTTCTGTGTTTGACTGTGCATGCTGATGTGTGTAAGTGTGTTAACTTATCTTGTGTGTATTCTTCTAGCTACTCTCAGAGAAATAAGACTGGAAATTGTAGTTATATGTATAGCCTATACCTATACGTGAGTCGTGAATCAAAATACTGCTTTAACAATGAAGGCCCAAGTCCTTTTTTACCTCCTTCCTATCCTCATCTCTTGTTCTTTTTATGGGGTGAATGCAGTTTGTAAAGATCTGGCCGTTATAACTAGCTGTTTAGTGTCTATGTACAATGCAAGGGCTGCCAAATCAATAAAATAGTGGTTCTTTGCCCCTTAAATTAGGTGTGTTCCACAGTGGTGAGAACCAGATAGGAGTTCGGGTTCGGGCTCAAGTTGTGAGGGGATCAATTCTATTTAGCTCAAATTTGATTTTATGTATTTTTTTTTAAAAAAAAACATCTGGGAGGCCGCGTGTCGCGGCGTGAGCGGCTGGCGCGTGACCCACGAATCAGAATAGGGTCGCGGTTCGTAGCCGTAGAGATCGCACGACCCGCGATCACAAACCGCTAAATAACGGATCGCGATTCGTGGTTCGTATCCTGACTACGAACCGCTAAATAACGGGTCACGGTTCGTATCCTGGTTCGTAGCTTTGTACATGCTCTAAATTTTTAACATTGCCGACTACAACTTTCTACCGCACAGTTTATATTGTTTTCGTGTCTCTAGTCTATCTATACCACTGAACTAAAGTAGTTGTTGAGACGTGTGATTTCTGGGACCATGTCTTCAAGCGGGGGCTGTATGGCCCAAAAATCTTTCTATGGAATTAATGATTACTATTCCAATATTTTGGTGGGATATAAAAATATAGAATCTTCTTTTATTCTATTTTTTTGAAATGCAGAGATAAAGGATTTTATTTAAATGCTCTTAAAATACATAAGAGTGTATCCGAAATTACATACGAAGACTATAATAGAACAGATACAGAACGGGTCTCTCTAACTAGTCAGTTTATTTTCACTATTGGTAAAAATTAATGATTCAAATTTTAGTTTCTTTATATACTTTTTTATTACTAAATTTATGTTTCAAAAATAAAAATAAAATATTAGAAGACTAGAACTATTGTACTAATGAGAAAGAGGCCATTGCCTAATTCTGAATTTCCGGCTGGTATATATTTTACAGAGAGCATTAATGAGAAAGGTGTTTGCCTCTCTCACTTGGATGAGATGAAGACTCGTGTCTTCATGTTGTCTGGAGTTATGCTTCTTTAGGCTTACTCGCATCTCTTATCTTATTCGTTGTATGTCTACATCCAAAAATGAAATGGACAGCAGGAAAAAGCCGCCTATGAAATTTGCGGTTCATTTTTTGTCAAATTACCAACAACAAGATTCAATAAGTTTCTATTGAGTTTACTGTACTTAAAATGTTTGTGGATCCATATCCATTCACGACTCTAGTGCAATTAACACATCCATTAATTAATTCGTGTGTATTTGAAATCGATGGCTGGTTGTGTTCAATGCCACATAGCATGACATTGTGCCCTCTCGTGTGTTAGATCTTGAGCTTACCATATAACCATAGATTCCTCATACTTTTTGGGGACTAGGGGTCACCTTTCACTACAAAGAGATAATACGTCGAGCGTGATTTGTAGGAATACAGTTTTACAGTCACGCTCTACAAAAAAGCAATTAGAGCCGGAGCCATTAACTCTTAGCACCGCAATTCCACCAAACGGCCTGATGGATAAGGATATGGTAATGACACAATAGGCAAGACGCATGATGCACCTTCGCCTATCCAAATGAGGACCTCTAGGATGAGTTACTGGATTGATACTTTCCCGCTACCCCACCCAAGGTGGTGCCGGCACCACTAGATATCAATTAGTGTCATGTTATGTTGAACAATTATCAACATACTTTACAGGCATAGAGCCCTCACATCTATCCTAGATAAAACATTAGAGGTTGATAACCAGGACGGGAGAAAGTCTAACTTGTGCCAAGCCATCTCATCAAAGGACATGCAAACCAAGCCTCATACTCAGTCTTGCGTCGATTACTCCCAAAGTGGTCATCACCCACCCGACACAGTTCATCAAGCGAAAAATTACTTATTTTCATATTGACACTTGACCCACTCGAGGTTTTCATTTCAGTTCATTATATTTTCTGTTATGTTTTCCCGGATTTTGTATATAGTCTTCGATTTCTATTTGTAGTAGCCTCCGAATAACTTTAAATTTATTGTCACTATTTTTACCTTAAAAATAATTATTTTTACTTTAAGATGTCAAAATTAATTGTGTTTGCACCTAGACGTCATAGCGTACGTGAGTATTTTTTTAGTTCCACACAACAGCAGCCAGCCCAGGCACGATGCATCTGTCTGTCTTCTTCCTTCAGTTGTAAATTTATTTTGTCTCTAATTGTTACTTTAATTTCCTCCCCCTTTTAGCACTCCTTTCCATCTTTATATTTCTCAATCTTCTCTCTCGTCCTCTCTCAAAATCGCTATTCAAATCTCTCTCCCTCCCATCCGGTTGGTTCTCGAGAAAATGTAAGTGAAATTGAATTCAAACAACCTAAATGACTCTCGGTTGGTAGAACTAGGACGATTCTCGTCTTACTTTCTGATCCAATCGCAGATACTTAGGGTGGGGTCAGTCAGTCATTGGTGTTTTTGTTTTTGTTTTTGTTTGTGTATGATTGTGATTGATATGCGTGATGATGATTTCTGTGCGTTTTCGGATTCTCAGCTCTTTGTGACTATGGCGAGGAAGATGCTTATCGATGAGCAGCAGAGCAAGCCTGTCGGAGAAGATGTACACTATGATTACGACTTGTTCGTCATAGGAGCCGGAAGTGGTGGTGTTCGTGCTTCCAGATTCTCTGCAAATTATGGAGCCAAGGTAAAGATTTAGCAGCGCATTCGTGCTGGTCCGCTGAAGAGATATCTATATAATTTTACTATGCCTTTTGATAAATTCTATTTGTCAAATTGTTTTATTTCCATGAATTTCTAGACTGATTCCGCCCAATTTTCTGAGGACCTGTCTCTTCTAATGTCTACTTATGAATTTTTTGAATATTATGACCTTGAGTTGCAGTTAAATTATGACTTATGAGTCCACTCAGTTTCCTGGTAGAAACATTTGCTGGCTACTGATGTATGCTTTTTGTACCTCTTGTTTTTCCAGGTTGCGATCTGTGAGCTTCCGTTTCATCCAATCAGCTCAGAAGTGATTGGAGGAGTTGGTGGAACGTAAGCTTGAGTTTATTGGAGTTTTGAATGTTATCTCCCTTTACCACATAAATTGCAGTTCCTGTGTTATTCTGTTTCAATAAATCATGCTGTTGTCCTTACTTTTATTCTTTAGTCAGACCTCTTTTTAGTTTCTATATTAATATCTAGTTTAATATTAATGGACAACGGGTGGGGTATATGAACTAAGTATTGTTCGTAACACTCGGATACAATATCAGTTGAAAGCTGCATCAGCCACCAAGTGCACCATCTATTAATGTTTTTTGTTTGTTTTGTTTTTGATAGTTATGACTTATCTTATGCCCTGGTTTACTAGGTGTGTTATTCGTGGTTGTGTCCCTAAGAAGATTTTGGTATATGGAGCATCTTTTGGAGGTGAAATTGAGGTGAGAATGAGACCTATATCAGACTTTCATATTATAGTTTGAGCCTAATCTAACAATGCCAGTCTCTTTCATAGATTCGGTTAATTTTTCCATATTGCATTTTCTATATGGCATGAGATCTCATTCAGATGGGGGTTTGAGAAATATATTCTTTGGTGAACACCTTCGTAAGCCGCAAATCTTGAGGTTGTTCTGGCACGTGTTTGCATTTAACTTCATTATGAAAATGTGCGTTTACACATAAGATGGATAAGTGTCTTTATTTTAATATTTGTTTGGTGTGTTATACAATATAACTAACTTAAAGGTAGATTTAAGTCAGGTGGAGTGGGATTTAGTAAAATAGTATGTTTTGTTTGGAACATGGCTGGATGTGATGGATAGGATATTCATATCAGATATTTCATTTTGGTACTGGATTCGACACTTATCCACCAGTAGATAGAGCCCTGTTGGCAACTTCACGGACATATCTCTACTATAATTTTCTTCTTTTCTAGATATGCTTAGGAAACAAAGGAGTAGACAAGCCTGGTGAGACTTATGATAGAGATAAAATGGAAAAGTATGTTCTTGATTGTGCTTCACTCCGAAGCTTATTGAGAACAATTTTTCTTTATTTACCTTTTATAACAAAAGTTTGAAGTAAGTACCTGGGCAATTCCAAATGGATGTTCAATATAGGTGATTTGGTACTTGATCATTATGAGCCTTGTATCATATTATTATTTAAATGTTTTCTTTTACAGTTGATATGTTTACTCTTAAGTGTTTTGATTGTTGTTTCTTTTGATTTTCTAGGATTCCAAGAATTACGGATGGGAAGTGCCTGAGAAAGTGGACTTTAACTGGAAAAAACTTCTGCAGAAAAAGGTTAGTCAAACCTTTGTGCTTTTCTGTCACTTTCTTTTAGATGCAATTTCGCCATTAAATAAAGAATTAATTTATTTGGAAGTCATACTGACTTGTGCATCCATAAACCATTCTCCCAATAAAGCAATTCTCTGTTGAAATGCAAGTTGCTACGATATAAAAGGTAAAGGAAATTAGTAATGTTTGAGGCTTACTCTGACATGTAGCTTAGAGCATGTACAATTATCTGATAAATTCAGCGCTAGAGAGAGGATTTTGGGTTTGGTGTCAGCGATAAGGAGGCACTACTATCAGAGGAGCTTGCCAGTGAAGCGTCGATCCTCCCAAAAATGTCTGGCACCTGTATTTTTTTATAAGTTGGTGTGGTATACACATCAACAATAGGCACACACTCTCTCCTATGTGGCTTCCACCCTTTTTTCCCTATAGATGCCGCCCATCATTGGAACAGAGAACGATAACAAAGAACTCTCATTAGTGCCGCACACTACCTCCCCTACACATGTCACTCTCTCTCAGGTGGTTATGCTACAGTAGTACGAGTGCTCGTAGAAACTAACTTCTGTATATGGGTCTAATGGGGTGCGGCACATGAATCTCAAAAGGGACACCAACCTTGTTTTCTTATGCCACTAAAAAAGTTTTTGGATTGACTTTTTGGAAATTATAGTGAAGTGAACGTATAAGTAACTTTCTTAAAGGTATACGAGTTTTTGGTCAAAAACTATCTTATCTTAAATGGGTTATAAGTTGGGAAATGAGAAGTTGGGTATTCCAAATTTTTTCTAGCTCCTGAGCGGCTTATAAGTCATTTAAGTTTACCACACACTTCTTTACAAAATTAGGAGCTCCCTGACACTTACAATTCAGTTTGACCAACTATTTACAAGCTAAGCGAAGCACCCTAAGTATTACACCATGATTTTATTGTAGTTTTTTTTTAGTCTTCTCCTTCAGAGTCTTGGAGGTGGACTGGGCTTGTTGGTATAAGTGTTTAGTGCATTTGATTTCTCAAAAGTTTCTTGTTTACTACAGCCTGAGTTCCTAATCCCTGAACACTCTGTTGTTAACTCACCATCTGATAATAATTCTTAATTTAAAATATGCTCAGGAAGTCGTAGTAATGAATTAGCTTTGGCCGGGAAGTGTTAGATCTTAAATGGTTTTAAGAGCCTGAGTTAGATTTAGTGTATGCATTTGACAAATTCTTAATAAGTTTTATTTATCCATTCATTGCATACATATGGATATCTTTCAAGGATACATCATGCTGATAAAGTGAGATAAACCATGCAACTTATGCTGCCTTTTTCTTGTATTGTATCTTTAAATTTGCAGACAGATGAAATACTTAGATTAAATGGAATTTACAAGCGTCTACTATCAAATGCTGGCGTTAAATTATTTGAAGGAGAGGGGAAGGTGGTTGGTCCGAATGAGGTTGAGGTGATACAAATAGATGGCACTAAACTGAGCTATTCAGCAAAGAACATATTGATTGCAACCGGCAGTAGGGCGCTACGTGTTGACATACCTGGAAAGGTTTGTTTCATGCTTTTGGTCTAACTTGTCGGAAATTGCTTCAACATAGTAAACACACTGAATTTTCTAAGAAGCTGCAGAACTGAACTTTTAATAAAAATAAACTATATCCTTCTTTGTGTTTGTGCATTAGTTTATTTAAATTAAATTGTTTCAGGCATAAGCATAAACAAATGTGTTCGACATTCTGATTTGAAAAAAAAAAAGATAAGATGAAGTAGGCTTCTATAGTCATGCATTTAAACTTCACCCATATTCATTAGAATGTAAAGTTTTGGTAATTTGGTTGTTTAGACTGATAGAGGGCTATATGCGCATGTTGCATATCATGAAATATGTGAGAATTTTTTTTTTTGCTGGAAGAGTGATGATTGGGTAGCTGGGATATATGAAAGGTTTGTTGAAGTAACAATCTGCGATTGAAAATAAAAATACCAAGCTATTATATCTTGACACAATTGGAATTCTTAGGATTTATTTTAATTTTATTGTTATCTTACAATACGTACTTTTTTTAACCATATTATTTGGAGCTCACTTGTTGGAATTAGACATGTTCTGCAGCCAGTCGCTTGTCTTAGTTGGATGCATATGTTGATTATGTGAGCATTGTCTGCCTGTTATCTGTGAATTATGCTACCAAGTTATATGTAATTTGATGAAATGCCTGAAAGGTTATCACTTTATTTAACTGGAAACGTGTAACCATATATTTTGACTCATCTTATCCATGCTTTTGACTACAGGAATTGGCTATAACATCAGATGAGGCACTGAGTCTAGAAGAACTGCCTAAACGTGCGGTGGTGCTCGGTGGAGGGTCCGTACTGATTTTTTTCATTTGTTTTTTTTACTAGTTTTCATCTGCTTAGAATAATTTATTTATATGGTTGTCCTTATGGTATCAGGTACATTGCTGTCGAATTTGCTTCAATTTGGCGTGGGATGGGTTCTACTGTTGATCTTTTTTACAGAAAGGAACTCCCATTAAGGTATACTCAAGCATTGGTGTTCTCTTGCACTTTTGGAAAATCAAGTTTAATCTTCATCAACATCTGACTGGAAAGGGAAAATAACTTGAAATTGGAATCTCTTTTCAAGCATGCGTTTATTTATAATTTTGTGCTCTGGTAGAAAATAAGTTTCAGCTTTCAAATGTCACATATGCTTAGATTAAGCTTTAATGGGGACGTATACAAGGGATCTACATAATTATGAAATTTAATTCACACTAAAACAGTTAATCGTGAAATAGTGCAAGCAGGCAAACTTTGGAAGCAATTCTTTGCTTCTCGCACTTGAATTTTTTTTTGTGGTCTACTGACTATATATGACTCAGGATAGTATAGCTGAACCACTACGGCGTTATCTACAAGCATTGCCTAGTAAGAGGTCAAGTGTTCAAATCCTAGTGGGTCCTCTGCTTGGAGGCAGGGATAGGGGTAGATTAGGAATTGCTGATAAAAAATCTATAAAAAATGGGCTTAATATGGTTTCCTACATTGGAATTCTTAAGCCTATTACAAAGTGGACCATCACATGATATAAGCTTGATCTTATCTGGTGATGATGATGCTGTTATGGATAGTATCTGAAACATTGTGTACGCTAAGTAATTAAAGATTTAAAAGGATATATTACTACTAGGAACAACAAAGTTGTGTTTTTTTCTTCATATATTCTAATTCTTCCTTATCCTGCGTGAATACGATAATTTGAGATTATAAGAATGTTTTCAGTTTCATATCGTTTGTAATGACTTATTTGCAAAGCACATTCCCTGTGTTGAAACAGTTATTTTCAAATAAGCTTTCTCCCGTTACTTTTTCTTTACTGTTAACTTCTGCCCTACAACACAGTTCTTATAATGCATGTCTCTGCAAATATTCTACCACAGGGGTTTTGATGGTGAAATGAGAGCACTTGTGGCAAGAAATTTAGAAGGCAGGGGTATTAATTTGCATCCACAGACAAATTTGAAAGAGGTACCAGTAAATTTACAAGGGATTGTCTTTATTTCCATATGTTGCAAGTTCTTTTTCCATTATGGTTCCTCTTTATCCTACTGATATATGTATGAATATTTTCTTACTCACATTTGATCCTATGGTATAATAAATTCAGCTGATTAAAACGGAAAGTGGCATAAAAGTGATAACGGATCACGGTGACGAAATAATGGCAGATGTTGTACTCTTTGCCACTGGTAATTACTAAACTTTTTGGTTTGCTAACATTTCCAGTTTACATATTTATGCATCCTCGATAGTTGTTTGGCTCCACTAGCAATAAAAGAAAGAAAGAACTGTGCATGCATTGCCTGTGAAGATGCCATCATATTGAAATATACATTTGTTATGGACAGTGTTTCATGTTGTTGTATGAAGTTACAATTTTAGCCTATTGCTAAAGCCCAAAACAACCCAAAAGCTCAAGCTAATGGGTGGAAGCTTTTATATGTTTATAGTCACTAAATCCACATTCTTTCAATGTGGACAGTACAACACCCCCTCAAGTGTGGGCCTTGCATGTGGACTAATAAACAAGTGGACACTGGGGCACTTAAGAATGCCCTGCACTCTAGGGCAGAGTCACAACCCAAAACAAGCCCTATAATCATGTTAAAGCCCAATCCGGCCCAAAAGCTCAAGCTGATGGGTGGAGGCTTCAATATGCTTATTAAGTTGTTTCTAAGTCCATATTTCTCCCATGTGCGGCACTTCAACACATGAATAGCCAACCATTGCACATTGTGCCTTACATGCTTGCAGATTAGTACAAAGAGCAATTGCTGGCTCATGTCATTCTTTCAGTATCTTTTTTCTATCAGTTATATAAAATAACTTTTTTTTCCTTTGTTTCAGGCAGGATTCCTAATACAAAGAGGTTGAATTTGAAAGCTGTTGGTGTGGAACTTGATCAAGCAGAGGCTGTGAAGGTAGGTGGCTTTGCCTTTTGCTTTGTGTACTTGTAAATACTACTGTTGTTATTTAGCATGCTATACTACATATTATATTGAAGGGGTTGGAAGTTTGCAAGAGTTTGTTTATGGTGGAGGCTGTAGAGCCTAACCACTGGATATTAGTTGCATCAGAAACCATACTATTTTTTAGTTGTTTCGTAAAGAACAAAGTTACATTTGCATCTGAAACAATAAACTTTTCTGTTTGTTAATTATGTTATAATAGTTATCTGAAGGGAAAACGCTGCTTTAGGTGTTTACCTACTGTGTGTAGTTGTTATAGAGAGAACAAATATGTCGTCTGCTTCTTGATGCATTGTTTCCCTCCATGTCGCTTTTCTCTTTGACCTATTTTTGCATGGCCTGTTGATAGAATTGCAGTCGCCATTCATATGAAAAGGTTGCATCTGGCTTGTCAATTAATATATCACTGGTGTCTGTATTCTTTTTATCCCAGGTAGATGAATATTCGCGCACCAATGTGCCTAGTATATGGGCGATTGGTGATGTTACGAATCGAATTAACCTCACCCCAGTGGCCTTACTGGAGGGAACCTGTTTCGCGGTATGTGTTTCTTCTGGGCCTTTTATATGCTCTATTTTTTAATGTGAAGGTTTTCTCATTCAATCATGAAGTGTTCACCTGGTTTGAAGTTGTTTCCTGTAGAAAACTGTTTTTGGCGGGCAGCCTAGCAATCCAGACTACACCCATGTACCTTGTGCTGTTTTCAGGTATCAGCTCCTATCCAATAGGGAAATGAGAATGTGCGTGTCTAATGTTTTTAGATATTATCTACAGACCAGTTTCCATAAGATCGGAGACAAATATTTAAATATTTATCAAGCTTCTGGTATTGTTGTGGCCATAACATTTTTCCTAAATCCAGAGTTTGTACTGTATCTATTGGGATATAGTACTTTGAACTTAGTATCTATTGCATGTTTTAAAAAAATAGTTTTGCACTATTTGCTACTCCCTTCATCCCAAAATGAGTGACCACTGTCTTTTATGGAAGTTATCCATGCATAAAATATCAATTGTATCCTTCTTATCGGTTAGTTACCCCACTTAAGTGGGGTATGTAGCAAGAGAGGATACAAGGGTATGCTAGTGTTTATGATGTCCCACATAGAAATAATTGTGGACTAAGAGACATAGTAGGACCCTCCATCTAATAGCGCTTAAGTTTTTTGTTTAGAGTAAGTTTAACAAGAGGAAACTAAGTATATTCTATCAATACTTATTTTTTGGCAAAAAGTTGAATAGGACCTAATTGGTAGGGGTGAGCAAAAAACCGCCAACCCGGAAGAAAAATGAAACCAATGTTTTATCGGTCATTTTTTATATGAAAAAACGATTATTAACAACCCTCTAAATTGAGCATAAATTTGGAAATTTTGGGTTCAGCCCATTTCTTTTGACTTCAACTCATTTCTTGTAAGTTATCTCATTTTTTAACGGGGTGCAATCTTA
>JAYMTN010000602.1:0-15699 GCA_036897425.1 Erodium trifolium | reverse complement strand
AAATAGATCATTAATTAAGAAAGAAGGAAGAAATGGTATGTGTTTAAATGAGATAAAGACAAGAAAATGTTGTTTCAGACATTTTAGAGTCACTAATAACTATCCAAAATGTAGAAAAACATAGTTGCACTAAAAATAAATGTAGTTATCAGATAAGCTAAATTTTTTTGGATAAATAATAATCTACTTTATATTTCAAAGAATGAAACCAACAATTAAATTATATGTTTCAAATATATTCTTAATAGCAGATTTTTTCATTTAATGTAAGGTATTTTTCTTATTTCATGAATGAGTTACCTTCTTACTTAATAACAATAACATTTATTTTAGATAAAAATAGCCTTGTTTATTTAATTGTAAAAACACTCACTTAATTAACAAACAATTGGAAGTATGACCTTTACCTAAAAATCATAATTATTTAATATTAGTATAAATATAAACAATTATATTATTTCCATTTCCATTTTTATTTTGGTAAATCTTCTTCTACGGTTCTTCCTATTACCCGATCACCGAGCCCAACCCTAACGACCAGCCATAGCAGAGGGGGTGTGCGCACCACGCACCACCGCGCGCGATAGTAACCCCCGCCATTAAATACTGTTAACACCGTTTATTTCTACTGATTTTTTTTCATTTTTTTCATTAATTTTTTGCTCCGTTATTTCCTCTTCTTCGGCGAGCGACGATATCTCCGGTTCTCCGCCACCGATCTGCCGGAGCTAATCGAGCTAGTCACTGAGACACCGATCCGCTCTCACCCCAGCTGCTTAATTCAGTTTGTAACCCACCAGCCACTACAAATCTTACTAATTGTTGTGGTGTCTGAAAATTGGGTCTTTTGTATTGTCTCTACAGTACACTGAGATTTACAATCAGGTCTTATCTTGATTTGCTCGAGCTTCCAAGTACACGTGGCGATCTGGGTCGGCTTCACTTCCACTGCTCTGCTCAAATCTCAGTGAGCTCTCTTTTTTAACCCTTATCTGTTTTTTGTGGCTCAGCTTATAATTGTTTACTGATTTGTGGGTGGAAATGCTAATTTTTATGGGGGGTTTTGAGTTATTGGATTTCGATCTCTGTGCATTCTGTCTTAGCTGGTCCGATACTAAAATTTGGTCTCTTGATTCAGAACTTTTGACTATATCTTTTGTTTTTGTGGGTTCTTCTTCATGGGGGTTCCTTTCTTTTAGTTCGGATCTGAATCTCTGTTTGGTTGCCGAGAAAACTATGGAAAGTGAAAGCTCTGGGAAATTGAAGTTTTTTTGTACTTGGTTGCTTTGTGTTGAAGGAAATGATAGGGACAACTCTGCCGAATCATTGTGGATTTCTCAGCTGAGCTGGTTCCACTGAGATTTCAGCTAGATTTGGAGAACTCAGTTGATTTTCTCTTCTTCCCGTTTTATTTTATTTTTACTCTTGGTAAATTTTGGGTACTCTGTGAAATGAGTTGCTGTTTTCAACTTGGCCCTCCCTGGTTGCTGGGAAAATTGAAAATGAAAACTTTGGAAGTATGTTGATTAGCTTTTGCCGGTGTGTTTCAGATGGAGTATTTAATGGATCCTAAGTTCTAATTGTATGAAGTATTTAATAATCCTAACTTCTAAATTTTCATTTTCCTCCCTGACCTTTAATGTAAGATTGGACAGATCCTTTTTGTTAGTTGCTTGTTCTTCACTGCACTTTGTCAACTATTGAATATTTCATAAGATACAGATTGCATACAGAAACAATTCTTGTTAGCAATTGATTTATGCATTTGTCAACATTGTTATTGACACCCTATCAGTGAGTGCTTGACTTGGTCAAATAATGCTTTGCTTGCCTATAGAGTGTATTTAAGATGAATGTAAGGTAATGTTGGTGGGGGGATTATTTTAAGTAAACGTTCTTTCCTACAATTTGCAGACATGAGAAGCTGGTTGTGTATGAGAATTTGGAATTTTCCACGGTTGTGCATGTCTGGTTGGTCAGAAATTCCTTAAGAGTTTGGTGTTGAATTAGTTTGTATTTCTGCATGGAATCGTACAAGGAAGATGCTCTTAGAGCTAAAGATATAGCTGAGAAGCGGTTTGCTGAAAAAGACTTTGTGGGTGCAAAGAACAATGCATTAAAGGCAAAATCACTGTATCCGGAACTGGAAGGTGTGTCCCAAATGGTTGCCACCTTCGATGTCTATGTTGCTTCAGAAGTCAAAGTTAACAGCTCAGTTGACTACTATTCCATTCTTGGGTTGAAGCCATCTGCTGATAAAGACACAGTGAAGAAACAATATAGGAAGATGGCTGTGTTGCTTCACCCTGATAAGAACAAAAGCGTGGGAGCTGATGGCGCCTTTAAACTTGTTTCAGAGGCATGGACTTTCTTGTCAGATAGTCTCAAGAGAGGTTCTTATGATCATAAGAGAAATAAACAGCGGCCGTCTGCAACAACTGTTCAGACTGATATGTCCTCAGCTCATACAGCTGGAGTTACAGGTTACAACAATTCGTCAACCTCGCATGCCAGACTCGATACATTCTGGACTGTCTGTACTTCTTGTAAAGTTCAGTATGAATATCTGAGGAAGTATGTGAACAAGAGACTTTCATGTAAGAACTGCCGTGGGACTTTCATTGCTGTGGAGACTGGGACAGCGCCAGTCAATGGTTCTTTCCCTTATTGCCCTTGGTCATATGTACCGGGTAATGGTTATGGAAGTCATGGATATGACGGGGTTTCTTATGTTCCAACCAGTACCCCGTTTTATACAGGAAACGGGGTCTCTGGATATCATTCTGGACATGGTTATGTCTCCAATGTGTCCTATCAATGGGGAACTTCTGCTGGAATGGTTGGTCATAATGGTTCTTCTTCTGTATCTGCTGATGTTGTTTACCAGACCAATGGAAATGTGAATGCTAAGGTTAAACAAAGGGCCAACGGAAAACGTTCTGTGAAAAATGCACCTGCAAGTATGGAATCAAATGTTTTTACCATTTTCAGTGAATCTAAACCCCACGAGCATGATAAGAGAAGGAAGGTTGTTACAGGATCTGGTTTGAGAAATGGGTATGAAAAACAGGAGCCTAAATCTGCTCCGGAAGCAACGTTGCCTAACAGAAGTGCAATTGGGCAGGATCTTCCCAAGTCAAGTGAAGTGACAGGTAGGCGTAGCTCAGCTGCTCCTGCATTTGATGCTAGAAAGTTGTTGATTGACAAAGCAAGGACAGAAATCCGGAAGAAATTGGAAGAGATGAAATTGGCTCCACCGGCTATTGCAATAGCTCAGAAAAATGTGAAGCTTGATGGTCAAGTTAAAGAGTTGGGGGTGTTACCTGCAAGAGCAGATTCAGTTGCAATTTGTCTGCAGCCAGTGCAAGCTAGTAAACCAGTAGCAATAACAGTCCCTGACTCGGATTTCCATGATTTTGACAAGGACAGGTCTGAGGAAAGCTTCAAGCCAAAGCAGATATGGGCTGTGTATGATGACGAAGATGGCATGCCTCGGCTGTATTGTCTTATCCGGCAAATCATCTCAGTGAATCCATTCAAGATGCATATCACATACCTGGGCTCCAAAACGGATACTGAATTTGGGTTAGTGAACTGGTTAGATTCTGGATTCACGAAATCTTGTGGACATTTCAGGGCAACTACTTCTGACATAGTTGAGCAAGTGAATATATTCTCGCATGTGCTGAGCCGGGAGAAAGCTGGGAGAGGAGGGTGTGTAAGAATATATCCAAACCGGGGGGACATATGGGCCGTGTACCGTAACTGGTCAGCTGATTGGGACAGGTCAACCCCGGATGAAGTGAGGCACCAGTATGAGATGGTAGAGGTTCTCGATGATTACTCGGAAGATCTTCTTGGGATTTGCGTGGCTCCACTGGTGAAACTGGCGGGGGTCAAGACAGTGTACCAAAGGAACACGAATGAGAATGAAGTTCGATGGATTCCAAGGAGAGAGATGCTACGCTTTTCACACCGGGTGCCATCTTGGCTACTGAAAGAAGCTGCTGATTTGCCTGAAGGGTGCTGGGATCTGGATCCAGCTGCCACCCCAGATGAGCTTCTCCATGCTGCAAAAGACGACGAAGAAGATGATGATGAAGCAGCAGCAGCAGTGATGAAGGCCTAAGGCCTTATTGTGACCGGAGTGAAGCATGAAAACCATGGAGTTTCATTTTTATACAGACAATTGTAGGTCTAATTGTACAAGTATTTCACACATTCAGGCTCTCTGAAATGGCTTCTGCTGATTAGAACATGAGTACAATTTATGAGTTTATTGACCCATCTTCTTCGTTATATTCATTGTGTTCCTAACTGTAACTGTAAGAGCTGCAAAAGCAAAACATATAATAAGACCAAGAGGAACTGAGCTCGCATCGAAACGGTGTCGTTTTATATGCATATATATGACTAACTAAAGCAAACCAAAGAGTACTCCGTTGCTGTTTCTATAGTGATACGACATCGTTTAACGGTATATAAGTTCGTGGCTTCCCTGCGCAGAGGCGGAGACCAAAAGAGTCAAACTTTGTGCTTCGCGACGACGAAGAAGAAGAACAATGAATCCAGCTACGTGGCACAAAGTGGCTGCTCTGTCTGGTACTCTAATGCTCGCTTTCTTAGTCTCTTACTGTAAATTCAATATACATGTGTGTTGAACTTGATTGTGTATCCGAGGAACCTAATTTATGATTGAAATGAACTGAAAAACAGGAGCTGCAGCTCTGGGTTTGGGCACATATGGTGCCCATGTCTTCAAACCAAAAAACCCAGCTTACAAAGAGGTTAATTTCAATTTCACTATACATTTCAAAGCTTCTCCTTTTTTCTATCTAAATTCTGAAATATTGATTTGATTGTTAATTTTTTTGATTGTCGAGGGAAGGTTTGGCAAACAGCATCTCTGTACCATTTGGTTCACACAGCAGCCTTGCTTTCTGCTCCCATCACCAAACACCCTCATATTGTAAGTCAGGGCCCCCTTTTTTCTCAGCTATTAACTTGACTTGGCTGATTATATGGACACTGTTTGAAGTAAAATTTTAGGGGTCTTGGATTCTGAAAGCAACTAGAACTAGAAGATTTGTTATATGTCAAAATGATGTGGGTTAATAGTAACACAATGATGTGAAGCATAAATTTGTGTTTTTTATTTTATTTGTTGACTGAGTTTCTGATATTGTTTTGGTTTCTTTGTGTGTTTTGCCTTTCAGTTTGGAGGACTTTTGACTTCTGGAATTGTTTTGTTCTCTGGGACGTAAGTTCCATTTTATATTCTTTGATGTTGAATTAATTCTATTTAGATTTGTGCTTCCGTTAGAAATATGAAAAATTCTTGACATGAAATTGATGCTTTTATTTTCATTTAGACCTTTGTGTAGTAAGTTTTTTTAATCAATAAAAATCAGAAACTTTTATTTTATGGCTCCCAAGTAGGGAGTCAAAAAGCCATAAGAAACAGAGATGCATACAGCGAGTGAGACAAATACAAAAAAAAAACACCAATGGATACAAAAGAAATCTCTAGAAGAAGAGTGATTGAGGATTTCGGCACTATGCATTTGGGGGGTGCTCCTGAACTCCAGAGGGTTGAGGTCCAAGGTTCCGTATTATGATTATAATAATAAGAGAGGAGGTTGTAGGCTTTTCGAATACCAAAACCTTTTGAATCTGTAGTCCTAGAGAGAGTTCAGGGATAGATATGAGGGACTAGTTTCTGTTAGAATGTTCAAAAGGGTAGAGTGCAACTTTGACTCCCAGTAGCGCATCTCCCTCCTATAAGTCACCAGCAACCATGGATCCAGAAGGAGCTGACTACCCCTTCTTTGTCCGCAGCTAACAAATAGAGCCGAGAGAATGAGGTCTATAGAGGGGCTGAACTAACATAGACTACATTGACTATTCTGCAAGCAAGATGCCTTTGATTTGTATCCACTTAAAGAATCCTGATTTGTTAACAAGAGAGTCTTTCCAAGGAGAATCGAGAACCACTTGCTAAATCAGTCGATGCCAGTGGTCTTCATCTGGCCCACAAACCTACTGTCTGTGAAAGGTAGAATGCAAACCCGTTTACCCAAAGAAATGACTTTTACATCTGAAACCCCTTCATCGCCAAACTCATCCAAAAGGGAGCCCACATCAATTTGAGCACGGGCCACACCTAAATAGCAGAATTCAAGCACCTTGTTTGTTTCAGGAGTTTGGGTGCCCAAAATAGATAGTTTCTCAGGAGATAAGGCCAAGGAAGGAAGATGGATGGGGGGATATTCAAGGGGGAGGGGGAGGAGTTAGAGATCTCGAGTGAGGCTTGGTATGAGGTTGTTGGTTACGATGAGTTAAACCACTGGTGGCTCTTGTGACTTCAATACTGACACCATTTATTTTCACAACTTCTTCGGGCTTCCTATAGTGGATGAAGGCAAAGAACTTTTCGTGCCTATTTGGTTTGAAAGGAACATCCACACTTGACTTCCCAGAATTGCTACACTACTGAAGAAATCTTCAAGCCAAAGGTGAGAGGTCTTTGGGGTAAAGTTACAAACAAATGCGGTGAAATGCTCACGCACATTGGTTGCTTGATCCTATTGGTCTAGCCTAGTAGGACAGTGGGAGGTTGAGGTCCTGGGTCAGGACTGAGGTTTTTTAGAAAAAGATTTTTCGGTTTGTTGCAAGGAGAGGTGGGGAGCCTAGGGAGACAACCATCATAATCTGAGCTGTGACATGATCTACCAAATTTATTCATGATATATCAAATAACCCGTGAGAGATAACTGAGAATCGTAAAGGTGAACATTGGAAACTTGTTGGTGAAAGATTGTTTTCAGTTCAATCGTTATAGTGAGTTAGTCTACTTTTAGTTTAATTCTTGTTGTTTTCTGCAGAAAGAATTGTTTTAAGTAGGCAAGGAAACTGCTTGTATTCTTTCTACTATCCATCATCCTCATATTTGTTCTCAATTGTCAAATATATACTTGCTTCTCAGACTGATGTTATATTTTTGAGGCTCTTATAGATACTTGTTCAATAAATAACACTTAGTGGTATTAAAAAAAATGCCCAAACAAGGTTGTAACGCCTCATAATTTGGTGACCACGTGATATTGAAAACATGTTTCTCACATCTCGTATGTATTGGTTATTATAGGATTGAATAAGCACCAAAGTGTTCAAATGTTTGTATATGTTGCCACTGGAACAGACTTGTTTCTTGTTGAAGGGCATAGGGCAGTGACTATGATCTTCAACAGTGAAGGGGTCACCTTGGTGTTATTCTTCAGTCCACTGATCGTTAAACTCAAATTAATGTATCATCACTATTCACAATCTGCATCCAGCACCGAGCTTGACTCCTGATAAAATGCTTTGTTTTTAAGAGAAATAGGCCAAACAGTAACAGTGAGGTTCCCAATGGATATACCATTATGCATTGCAGAAACTGCATTCCAATTTAGCCTACTTGATTTCTGTTCCACAGTTATATTTATTTCCAGAATGCTGTTAGTTTCTCAGTGTTTTCGTTTCTTTTGGGGATTTCCCTTTTACATGCTGTACTTTTACCAGATTCTTTTACATTCGAATATAAGAATTAGTTGATCTGGAATCAAGTGAGAAATCTATTTAGATTCAACTTTCAATGTGACGAAGATTGAAAACTTACAATCTTCTGGAATTTGCAGGTGCTATACGGTTGCTTTGCTTGAAGACAGGAAGTACTCTAGGCTAGCTCCAATTGGTGGCTTTGCATTCATCGCTGCTTGGGCTAGCTTGCTTTTCTAGGAGCTGAATTCTTAGGCATTAAAGCTGCAGTGCTTGAGTACCAAACTTAGATATGGTCTTCCTGCCAATGGCTCACATAAACCTGTGTACTATCTAAGTATTCACTTTGGAACTTAAGTCTCATTTACAAGGCCATGTTTTGGAAGATACCATATACAACTTGAAACTATATTTTTATACTTGTCTTCCTCAGCTGTCGTAAGAGAATAAAGATCAGCTTATTCGATTTTATAAAGCTGTTTGAGTTATTGACTGTAACCACAGTTTGCATTTGTTGGTATATATACCTGAAATGAGAAGGAAAGAAAAATTGTACACTGTACTTGAATATATAAATAATATAGTTCATTACATATGAGCACTTGGGAAACTTGATCCCCAAAACTACACATATGAGGCTGACCTAGCCTACTTTCAACTCCTATACGACTGGTATTATTCTATCTTTCACCTTCACAATTTGCATACAGACATACAAAGAAGCTTAATGCACTTCACTAACATCTTGTTAAGGCCTATTAGGGTAAAGGGAAAAGGATTAGAAGGCTCTGATTCATATATATGTATATATATGGCAGAAGCTGCCATTTCTGTTATTGCCTTTGGTGAGTACATTTGATTCCTCTTGCTCTCCCCAACACATACCCCCTTGGGAACTTGTCAGCCATTGATGCACACTTAGAATTCCTGACAAAATGAAAAACAAATTGGTAAAATGCAATGAATTGCACCAGATGCTGATATGCATGTTCAACATCAGTTGTTACCGTTTAGAAGAATGTAGGTGTTGGGGGTAAGGCCACGAGGGTTGTTGCTATAAGGAATCAATCTGAATGTGTTAGTTGTAGTGTATCTGTATCATCAGCCAGACTCGAAGAAGCGTGCCACTGCAGAGTAAAGTTGTTCCTCCTCAAATGGCTTTGAGACATACTCATCCATTCCACATTTCATGCATTCTTCACTAGTAGCCTGAATGACATCAGCAGTCATTGCCAATATCGGTGTGTGCCAATGACACACATTCCCAAACATCGCCATTGATACTTCCCCTCGTGCAATCTTATCGTTGATCTTACTCTCTACAGACCGCACTTGCCTTGTCGCTTCAAACCTGAGTAATTATGGACAAACAATATCATTACTAATGCTGACAGAGATGAGGAACACAAGAGAATGAGCTGGCTGGATAATTTACCCGTCCATTTCTGGCATTTGGAGATCCATGAAGCAAGCATTGAAATCATGGGGTGGCTTTAGCAAAGATAAAGCCGCTTTGCCACTCTCAACACAGGTAACGATTGCTCCATATTTCTTGAGAGCACCTTCTGCCACCCTCCTGTTAACCACATTGTCGTCCACCACCAAGATTCTCTTTCCTCTCAGTAGAGTCCCGAGAGTTGATGCTTTTTTCCTATTTGCTTGTCGCTTCTTGCCAAGTGCATCTTGGAAGCACGAAATGACAACACTCAGCCTAAGAGGCTTCGTCATCACACTATCCACCAAACCACTTGACTTGAGCTCCTTGCGTTGAGTTGGGCTCATAGATGTAACCAAGAGGAATATCTTAGGAAGGCTTATTGGAGCATTTCGCCTATGCAATTTCAGTGCATCATGGAAGGCAAGACCACCTTCCTCATCCCAAACATCTTTGTCGATAAGAACCATCGCTAACTCACTGTAGTCACAACAATCAACAGTGTAAGAAAAAATTAGCAATAATGAGTTTGTTTCCATGAGTAGATTTAGATTCACCTTGTATTGCAAGGGCTGCATAGGTAAGAAGTTGCAGATTTGAAGCAAGAAGCTATATTTACAGATATGCTCAACCTCTGAAGATGATAGCGAGTGACCTCTGCCCGGATGCTTCTACTGTCAATCACCAAAGCTCTCATTCCTCTGAACTCTGAAGCTGAAGGATCATAATGTTGCCACTTGTTATCAAGAGAGCTTGCTTCTCCTTTCCTAAGGGCCCCAGTGAAGGAGAAAGTAGTGCCGATTCCAGTTTCACTGACAAACCCAATCTCCCCTCCCATGAGATCCACGAGGCGATTGCTGATGCTCAATCCTATTCCTGTCCCACCATATGTTCTTGAAGTGGAACTGTCAGCCTGCATAAAAGGGGTGAAGATTCGGGCCTGTGCGTCCTCAGGAATTCCTACACCTGTATCCTCAACACTTACTAGTAATCTAATCGTATCTGCACTATGTGACTTCCTAAATTTCTCCCAGCTTTTCCATCTGTCTACCACCCGAAACCCGCTCAATGTGTTGTAACTTTTGTCAGTCGGGCATTGAATTAAGTGCAAGCCCCGTGTCAGCACTTTGTCCTTCACATCAACGGGTCCCCACACTTCATCCGCCAAATAGACCGTCACAAAAATATGCCCTTTATCATTTGTGAACTGCAATTGAACCATGACAAGAATATTAGAGAAATTGTGATTCACACAAGTCAACTCTTGTACACGAGAAATATGACTGACCTTAATGGAGTTTCCAACAAGATTGGTTATGATTTGGCGGAACCGTCCAGGGTCACCAATAACAACTTCAGGCACTTCATTGGAGACATAAACAGCCAACTAAGCTCACCCAACAAACAAGGCTATATCAGATTGTATGTATAATGGAAAAGGGGAGAGCGAGGAATAATTTAACTTTGATTTTACCTCGATTCCTTTTTCATTAGATTTTCCTGAGAAAAGTGAAAGAACATTGTCAAGGACGGAGCGAAGATCAAAAGGTACAGCTTCAAGCTCAAGCCTGCCGGATTCAATTTTAGCCTGATCAAGAACCTCATTTATCAGCGATATGAGATCTTTCCCACTGGCATGAGCAGTCTGTGCATAGTCTTGTTGGTTTGCATCAAGATCCGTGTCCATCAGCATCTGTAGCATACCTGTAATAGGATTAAAAAAAACTTAATCATCCACTAACCCAGGTTCAACTATAATTAACGTGACTGTTGGAGTTCTCCATCACCTAAAACACCATTCATCGGGGTTCTGATCTCATGAGAAACAGTGGCAAGAAACTGCAAAATAAGATACCCAGGATCAAGACAGACGGAGATACAGTTAAATCAAACAATATCATATTCTCAGCAGATAACAAACCTGAGATTTTGCCACATCAGCAGCTTCGGCGCGAACTTTGAGCTCCTCCATCTTGCGGCAATCATTCTCTACTTTTGCAATTCGACTTATAGCTGCATAAGAGATTTGGGCGGCGAGTAAAATAATAACGAGGACTCCCACGGATGAGTTTATTGCTGTCCAAGGTAAAGGAGGTTTTTGCTTAAACCTGTCAAGACAAGCACCTTGAAATGAAACATGAGGAAGAACAAGGTAACTAACATGCAATGCATCTCATGGTTTCGTACTAACCTGCAATGCATCTCATGCTTCCTACCCGGATCCCCAAAATCAAGGTAGCTAACATGCAACAACCCTGTATCAGTGACATCACTACCATACATATTGATAGGAGCAGATGAATCCGTCGTATCATAAACATTCACAACAATGGTTTGTTTGCTGGCAAGTTGGTGCAGAAGCTTTTCCACCAGAGATGGAACATCATAAGATGCCCCAAGATACCTTTTACGATCCAACATAGACCTTAGTTTGAGCTTACTACTTCACCTTGATGAAATGCACAAACAAGAATACAATAATACTCTATGAAGGAATTCAAAAGTTTGAATTTACCCCATGGTAGCTTCATTGCGTTGCTCTGGTGTAGCATCTGGAGGAAGATCGGTGCTATAAACAGCAAATGTGAGTACAACACCAAGGTGATTGGATTTCAAAAGTTTAAAAGGAGATGTTAGTACACCCTTTCCAGATACCCTTGCTCGCACAATATTCTCACGGTCTTCCTATAAACAAAAATTTACATTGTCAGCAAATGAGACAAAATGCACAGCATAGAAATAGCTTAATGGAAGGAAAAATAGCTGAAGTAGCACACCTTTCCGGACATCATGTCGATGGAGACGATATGTGAAACTGTTTCCTGAGAAAATATCACAGGTGCATATTCATCTTGAACTGGTGCAGGATCCAAGTTTTCTGGGATACAATCTTGAAGTGAAGTCTGTTCCTGGGTCGCCATTTTCTTTATCCTCCACCCACGCTGCTGCTCAAATCGGTCCCTCTCTTCATGGACAACTTTTACAGCATAAGCCACACCGCTGGTCAGTGGCCTTTCAAAAGAAGTTCTCTCAGTGTATTCACCAAAGGTTTTCTGCAGAGAAAGAGAGGAGCTCAAGTTCAACTCAAATCAAATGAGCCACTTGGTGCTGTAGAGAGATAGAGAGTAATTCAAGCTTTACAATATTACCTGATCAATGGCAGAAGGCTGTTTTCCATGGTGGAATGAGGAGACAAGAATAGCCAAGGCATGGACGTGGTTCAAGCTCACATTAAACTGATCCTGTAACATTCGGGCTCGCTCATCACACATACTACCAAGTGTCTCTTTCCTTGTCAGATTGTGTTTCCAATAGAAGTGAATAAATAACCACACAGACACGATAATCCCAACTACCACAAATAATATGAGAACTTTCATCCTCCAATTTCCACCACCTACAGGAGGACTTCGCTGTTGCTTTTGTTGTTGTGGTTCTTGCTTAGAAAGCTTTCTCTTTCTCTCTTTCCAAAACTTACAAAAAAAACTAATAATCTTATATCCTATAATAGCTCCTGCAAGAAGCCACCAGCATATCTTTCCCAGGCTAAAGAAACAAAAACACACACTACAACAATGCTCTTCCACAGAGTCTCCTACTGGTTCAAGCTCCCCCTGCAAATGCTTGTGTTCGATTGGGCACTCTTGCTTCTCTGAAGAGAGCAACTTTGGAGCACGGGCAAGAGCATTATAGAGTGGCACTTCAGGATCTGTTTCTTTAATACATTTTAGGGATGACGGTGTCTGCAATGATGAGGGCTAATAACAAGTGAGATGAAATCCAAAAATAAATCAGGATGATGGTCCAACAATTCAATTATGAAGTTGAGCCATCATTTTTCATCAAAGCTACAAGCACTTTCTGCACATAGAATTTCTTAAAAGAAAATCATATCGATCTGAAGGAACTATCACTTATATTTTTTGTATTGCCCTTTGTTCTTCCTTTCTTAGAAGACCTAACCATCCTTATCTCTCTTTGGTGTTTAATAATACTAATTATCTTACATACTCCTCCACAAACCTTTTCAAACGACATATTAGTAATATACAACATCTAAACAACAGAAACTAGCATCATTTTTCAACACCCGTTTTATTTAATTTCATATGCATGATTTACTTCGTTCATGTTTCCAGATTGCTGAATTATATGGGAGATAAATGTAATACAGATTTAAAGTGCAACAAAGCATTAATTATCCACAACCCTAAGACATGTTAACCATTAGCTCGTGATGCAGGTGCAAATGTATCGTTTAAGTCCATTTAGATTGGCCGAAAATGATAACTCCAGTAAAGTATCATCCTTTACCCAGTGTCATCAGTAAACATCATAAAGCTAAACAGAAACAGATGAATTTATGAAATTTATAACCCATTGTTTCAGGGTTTTATATTTCTCCCACATCTGCTCAATCTGTAGTACTTAACAGCTTTCACTATGCTATAATCTGGAAAAATTGGTTAACAAACATTAGGTAGATCAAGTTCCACAAAAGGAAAGAGTCTAATTGAACAAAGCTACCACTTCCTTTTCCTTAGTTGCTATCCATGTTTGGCCAACTTATTTAACCAAAAACAGATACTCATTCAAACAAGCAGTACGTATCATGACTCACTACTTACAGCTAAAAACCAAACAATTAACACTCAAAACAGCAAGAATCAAGAAATCCGATCCAAACACAAAAAAGTTTAGTACTTGAAAACACATCACCTGGTTCCTGCTGAGATTGGAATGCTCTAGCAAGATTCGAGCATCCTCTTGGCACGAGGTTATTGGGGTTATCCCTTGCCTTCCCACATCCCCATCACTGAAATTCCATATAACCCAAATGCTTCCGGTAATAAAAAGACCCAGAAGCAAAAGAATAAGAAACTTCCTCTTCCATTTAGTGAACCAATTGGGTCCATTCAAGGGGTCTCTTGCCTTCTTCAGCTTGAAATTGGGGGGCAATTTGCCATGAAACCCAGAAAGCTTGGAATTAAGAGACATGTTAACAAAAACCCACCTGTGTATCTTCACAAAGAAGCCAGAGAGCCTGAGAATGAAACCAATCACAGCAGCAAAACTCATCAAACCCACACCTCCAAAGACAATCTCACAGTGACACTCTGAAGTTGCTCCAACCCCAATCAGACCCTCAAAATCAATTCCCAGCACAAGTTGCACAGAAAACGAAGAAAACAAAGTGGTCCAGCTCCTCCAACCTCCACTGCCGTCCACTTTATGTTTGGGTAACAAGTCTCGAGCTCTCTGAAAAAGCCATCATATCTTGAGCAGTAGTGAAGGGAGAGAAGAGAGGAAAGAAAGACAATGATGCCAAAGAAGTAGCTAAGCCAAACCCAGATGTTGTTTTGGCAACCTGTAAGGGAATCATTAATGGGATAAGAAAAATAATTGACCTTTTCCCATATCCGGCACTGTTGCTCCCCACAGCTCTGCAACAGCCGAAAGAAGCATCAAGATTGCAACTTTATCTTCAAACAACAAACACAAAACGAATCCAAATCAACCCAACACGAAATCGAGGATCACAAATTCACAATACAAGCCTCTGTCTTCTTCAAGCCTCTCACCTCCCCCATTGTACCTCATTTGCTGCTGCGCACATCTTAAACCTACGCACATTATTCAATTGCTATATTAATTTTAATATTATTAATAATTTAATTTATGTTCTTGGGTTGGTCCCTCTCTTTTGCTTTGCTTTTGTAAGGTTGAAAGAGACTGCTCCGTTCAGCGATTAAAGGCAGTGGCATTTGTTTCTCTCTGCTGCTCTTCAGATATACGAACTCTCTCTAGAGAGAGAGATAGAGACCAGTAACTATTTTCTATTACAGAGACACAGACATTGGACAGAACAAATATATGGTTCGGTTGTCATTGGGGAACAACAGAGACATCTATTGACTAATATCGTCCATTCAGAACTAAGCGATTTATTTTCTCTTTTCTTTTAAGGCTGTCGCTAACGTACGCATGGAGCAACAGATTCTTAATTACAAGACATTGATGATGTAGCTCTTGACTACGAGAGTGTGTATAATCTCGCTCGACTAGAACTTGATTTGAAACATAAATTAAATGGTAATGGGACAAATTAAAGGAGGCAATAGAATATTAGTGGCATGAAACGAGCTTCTTTGCATCATTGCCGTGATTAGTCAGACCATGATTAGGATTATTTTAAGGTTAGGACATGCTTATATGCTCTTCGAAACAAAAATCACATGCAAACATTTAGCTTATTGATATTTTAGCTATAACATAATGTTATAGTACCATTTAATCATTATATCAAGCTTATCTTTTCGAAAAGGTTAAAGGCAAACCTTGGTGGACTCCCATTGGCAATACATATAAGTGTGTGTGTTTTTTTCTGGGAGAATTTAAAATAGTAATCTAGAGGTCCTTTTATAACAATTTTTTCAGTACTTTTAACAATTTAATTTTAAAAGAACTATTTACTAAAAAAATCAACATTATTTAAAGAATATTACCAACAGTATTTTTGAGTTTAGAATCCGTCTTCATGTTTCAAGTTTCCCGGTGTTGGCTGGCAACTTTTGGTCCGATCGTGGGGTTAGGGGTTGGGTTTCTTTCGCTGGGTTCGTATCTACTTTGTGTCCATGTTCTTTAGTGTTTTATGGATTTGATCCTTTGCTCAATATCGTTGTTGATACCAGTCATCTTCTTTTGGGTCACCTCTCAGTGTTGAT
>JAYMTN010000601.1:0-15702 GCA_036897425.1 Erodium trifolium | reverse complement strand
CTTTTTTCTGAACTCGAGCTTTGGACTCAGACATGTATTGGTTTTATAATTTATCGATGTTTACGTTTAAATGTGTTTTCAATTATATTTCACTAAGTCACGTCTCGAGTCCGGTCGATACCAGATTTGGGGTGTGACAACATAGCACGAAGTAGACAACAACGACGTAAGGACGGGTGACGACTTGACAGTATGGGAGGACTATTGGGGACGCAATTCAGGTCCAGTGATGGGTGTCGAGAGTTGGCTCGCGATCATGACAGAAGGGTGGATGGAGTAAGGTGGGATGTTTAGTCGTTTGGCGGCGTTACAAACCTTTCTGCAACCAAGGAAGTCAACCCATACTAGGGAGGAGAAGACCTAAAGACAGGCGGGGCAGGCTCGACCGTTGGGCACGGTGGCGGCGACAACGCAAAGTTCGTGGATGAATTATCATAGGACACATGATCTTTCTCTAGCCGTGGGAAAATCGTAGACGGTTCCTTCTCTACACATGCTAGTACGTTTTTCGTCATGTAAGGTTAAGGCGACGTCGTTTTATAGCAGCGACGTCGTTTGCGATAAAAGTTATTGGTAAGACCCCGAGAGGGGGGACGTGGTCTTAGACTGTGATTTATTCGGGTGCTGATTTAGACGGGCATGTTGGTTCCGAGGGAGCGATATGCAAAATGTCGAGGGACGCTACGCACACTTGCCCCTCCAATGAGTGGCAGAGGGAGCGATGAGAGGTATGCAGATACAACCTTCTCACCGATTATTAGGTGGCAGTGGTTCTACCAAGTACCAACACGACTCTCCCAAACATCTCAAGAGCCCGCATTTTCACGTTATTGGGGCTCTGATTGATCATCCGAGGAAGGACGACTATATTTCCTCAAATTTTTTTCTGAAAATTATTACTTATTTTTCGATTTTTTTTCAAAAATACCCCTTAGTTCTTTCTAATTTCGAAGTTGTGCCCTCCTCAATATTTTTTTACCGTCACGAACTATCATTAAAAAAATTCGGTGTCCCCTCACTAATAAAGTTGGCTCCGCTACTGACTAGATTCACGGGGGAGCTTCCAGTCCAGATGTGCACCACTAATACTTCGGGTTATGATAGGCTCAACCTCATTATTTCCAACAATTGTATCGGTGATCATTACCACCACCGCAAGTAACCCCGGCGACACCCTTCCTAGCATATCAACTATCATGTTTCAATTGTTTTAGTTGTTAATAGTATTTTTTTAGTTTGAAGTCTCAAGATATTCAAACTTTATACATTTTCATTTTGTAGTAATCTTTTCGGATTGTGGCGCATTTATTTGGTCGTTGCCCTCATACGTTTTCTTTTAATACTATTTCCTTAAGTTAATAAAAAACCCAAATCTAACTTCTGAATTACAAAATGGTACTCTATGATTTTTTATACTATTAATTAACTTCTGCTTAAGTCCTTTCAAGAAAAAAAACTTCTGCTTAAGTAAAACCCGAATCTAATTTTTGATTTGTTCTATTTGAATGAAATCGGCATTTTATTAGTGTGTACCCATCGACTAGCACCACCTGAAAGGAAAAATGATCAGAATCAACGGTCAAACACCAATATAAATTTCTTGATGAGCGGTTTTTATTCATCTGCGTCAGCTTTGTTTGTAGACCTCATGTATTTCCGTATTTTAAAATGGAACAGACCGCAGCATAGGTCTACTAGCTCACGATTATTTCACCCCCTAAGAGCGATAATTGTTGATTACAAACAATTGTTGAGGGTAAATTAAGGTTTCAAAGTTAGACATGTTCGTCGTGAGGCTCGTGAGGCTCGTGAGGCTAATAAGATAGATCACTTATTAGCACATGACACTCATGATTGGACTTCAGCTCAATTGAATTCAATCGATATACTAGTATATGTTATAGGTCTACTAGCTCATGTATCAGCACGGCCTAAAAATATCAATAAATATGTATTGGCTCGTATAAACTTCGTGCCGCCACATCTGTACCACGTGTCGTCTTCTGAGTGGAGCGGAAATCTTGTCGTGTATTGTTTAGATGTGGATGAGTCCACGTGGGATTGGAGAAAAAGACAGAAGATAGTTCGGACTTCATAGCAATAATGGAAATGTTGGACCCACCATTATTTCGGCTTTTGTCTTTGTCTGTTTGTTTATTTATTTATTTTATGTTATTCTAGGCTCTAAAACAAATTCACTCTCTTCCAAGTCGTGTTCAGCTTGATTAACTAAAATAAAATAAAATTGAGTAGTCTTTCAAGTTTTACGAATAATTTAATTCAATGTTTTAAATTATATATAGAAAAATTATACAAAATTCGTTAAGTCGAGCTGTATTTAAAATTAAGTGTTTATTTTCAAACAGTTGCAACCATAGAAAAAATATCGTTTAAATTGAAAAAAGATAGATGAATTTTTTTACAACATTTTAAAATATGAAATTTTAATGTCATAGTGTAAGAGATTAGCTCATTATTATTTTTTTATGATATTAATATTTTATTTTAACACCAAAAATCATGAGTTATTGTTTGAAGAAAAAAATTGCTATTTTTTTTGTTCGAAGAAATCCTGTAATTTCATTAACTCAAATCATGAGCTAGAAGACCTATAACATATACTAGCATATCGATTGAATTCAATTGGGCAGAAGTCCAATCATGAGCGTGATGCGCTAATAAGTGATCTATCTTATTAGCCCCACGACGAATATGTCTAACTCTGAAGCCTTAATTAACCCTCAACAATTGTTTGTAATCATCAATTATCGCTCTTAGGGGGTGAAATAATCGTATCTATATTGTTGATGGAAATAACCACCCCCATAATGTTCATCTCCAAATCTCCCACATCCCAACCGAGCTGTAGTAGCCATAGAAAGACCTCTCTCACCACAAGCGCTTCAATCGCTTTGAGATCTCTAATTCCTAGAAAGACAACACATCGAGCTTGAAGTACTAACCCCGTTGAATCCCTAATAACAATGCCACCATCACTTTCTAGGACCAAACTATCCGTATAAAGTTTTACTCTCCCTTCCGTCTGCCTCCTCCACTTACGCGAACATCCCACGGGGTCACATGATTTGACAGTCCTACTACCTGCACCTTTTTCCAACCATTCCATAGGTTCATAGTAGCCTGAAAAATCATCTCGCCTGAAACTGTTTTACCCTTCCAAACCCTTTGATTTCTCTCCCGCTAGAGTTTCGAACACAAATTTGCGACTTGATTATAAGAAAAATGTCAACTGAAAAAAACAAGGTATACAATTTTATTTTCTCTCTTTCGAAGTCTTTTACTTATTATTTTTTGTCTTGCAATATTTTAATTTGTAGACAAGTTACATTTAAAAGAAAGTGAGAAAATTTGGTGACGTGTTTTAAACAAGAACTTTTTATTTTTATTTTTAAATCAAAATTTTCCAGTAACACAAAAAAGTTAGCGGTAGAAAAAAAAGGAGAACGAGTCGGGCCGGCTTGGAACAAAGGCCCAAGAATTACTGGCCCGCAAAGTGGGCTTCAGAGAATCAGGTGGAAAATGGGCTTCTTCGAACGTGGATCTCTCCATTCGTATTTTAATGAAATTACTGAAACACTCACATTTGAAAAAAAAAATGTTATCTAAAATATTATTTTTGAACTGAATATTTAAAATAATTAGGAAAAAGAGGCTGATGTAAATAGAAACTGACGCATAAATAGTATCATTAATGACAAACTCATTAATTAGTAAAAACAACGAAATAATCAGACAGGGAATGGGAGAAAGCAGACACGTCACCTTCTATGTGGGTCCCACTTGCCACCTCCTCACTCCTGCCCGTAACTCGAGCTGTCCTTATTTTCCGCTCCTCTACCTGCCCGAACTGCCCGTTCTCTCTCCGGGCAGGTCGACTTGCTTTTGCTGGTCTTCGATTCGATTGAACTTTTAGAATCGAGCGATAATTGGGATTTATTTAATACAAAAACATATGATTTTTATAAATTTTCTTCGCATTTCTCTTCGGGTCTTCTTTTAGTATTATAAGGTCAGCTTTTGTTGCGGGTCTGAGATTTCTGTATCCTGGTGCAGACATTTTTTCTGGGTTCTCGATCCTCTATCTCCCACAGCAAGTCCTTGTCTCGATAGGAGGTGGGTCCTGATCAATTTGGTGGCTTTTCGAGGTCCTGGGTTTATGATCTGCTTCAGATTGATGATCTAGCTGTTTTTCTCAAGTGGGTCTGTGTCGTTTCACCTGATTCCGGTACGATTTGAAGGTAAAGTTTCAATTTTTTGGTGGGTTTTGTGGTGGTGTGAGCTGTGAACAAGTGGGGTATATAGGTTTCTGGTTTGATGGGGATTGAGTATTGATACCTGGGTCTGAGGATTTAGGGTTTGTGTGAGATATGGGATCGGGTGGTGAGAAGGGTAAAGTGGAGTCTTGGGAGGTGTTTAAAAAAGCAAAGGGAGTGAAGGAGAAGGAGAAGGAGAAGGGTGAGAGTGTAGTGGTGGTGGTGAAAGAGGGGGAGGAAGAGGAAGAGACTGGGTGTTGGGTTAAGTGGAGGTTTATTGGCAACTGCATTTCTTCAAGATCCAAAGTTGATAGCTCTTTGAGTGGAACCAGTACCCATTATGGTAAGCTTGTTTTGTTTGATTTGTGATATGTCTGTTCTCAATTTGGTTTCTTTGGCTGTGTTTGTGATTGCTTGTTTTGTTTGATTTGTTGTCTTTAGTGATTTGATGTTCTGCTACCATGTTTGTGGATGCCTTTTAACTTAATACCAAGGAATAATTGCAAAAACTTGCTGTGAACTATACGTGTTTTGGAAATATATTTGGTGAATTGCAAAACATGTGGGTCACAAAGTGCAAAAGTGTATACATAATAGTTCCAAATGGCAAAACATGTATACATGAGGGTTATAAATTGCTAAGCACGTATAATGTAAAGGAAAAAACTGTCATTTCCAAAAAATTGAAGTCACGTGACTAATTTATGTTGAAGATAACGGATTTGCAGATGAAAAACAGTTGGAGGGTGTTTTTTGCAAAAACAGTAGTTCACCGATTGTATTTGCAATTCACGCATAGTTCGGCGCAAGTTTGTGAAGTTATCCCTAATACCGAAGATCATGCTTGCTTTATGTGTATGGTGACCATTAATGGCTGAAAATTGCACCTTATCTGAAGCACAGTTCAATGATAGCTATGGTTCTTGATGAACCCATAAAAAAGATGCAACTGATTCAATCATGTAAGGGGTCTATAACAGATCTCACTGGTCATATGTTCTTCTGATTTACCTAATTTTTTGAAATTATAAGGTAGGAATGTGTGTTATACATACTTGATCGAATGCTACAACATAATCATTTCTAACAATGGCAATGTGACCAATGTTTTAAAATTCACTCTTCATTACTAAGTGCTAAAGGAACAATCCCATATGTTTTTATCGGGTTCTTGTTCTCCATATCTTGTCTTGTAAGCAATATTTTTAGGAATAATTGCAAAAACTTATGGTGAACTATGCGCGTTTTGCTAATAGTATCGGTGAACTATTTTTTTTTTTTGCAATAAATGTTCCCAAGCTATTTTCTTCATTTTTTTGGGAAATAACAGTTTTGCCCTTTACATTAAACATGTTTTGGAATTTGTAACCCTCACGTGTAAGTGTCTTTCAATTATCCCATATTTTTATATATTCGTTACCTATTGCATAGATATGTTTTAAGACATGATTAGATTTGATCAAATGCACAAATTACGATCAGACTGAATGAGTATCTGTAGAATATTTGTTGCCATGTAGGGATCAGAACTAATTGAGATCTAAGGTTATTGAACTAATTCTTTATATGTTGATCCTGCCTTTAATCACCAGCTGAGAGTAAATCAACGAATGATACAAGCAGAGACCAAAGAGCAGCTCCTTTAGTCTCATCCACAACCACTAGTGTCGCAGAAAGTAGCTCATCCACTTCCAAATTCGAAGAGGAAATAAGAGTTGCATCGCGTCTAAGAAAGTTCGCTTTCAATGATCTTAAACTAGCAACAAGAAACTTCAGACCCGACAGTCTTCTAGGTGAAGGAGGTTTCGGTTGTGTGTTCAAGGGATGGATTGAAGAGAATGGAACTGCTCCGGTCAAACCCGGCACGGGGCTTACTGTGGCTGTTAAAACCCTGAACCATGATGGGCTCCAAGGGCATAAAGAATGGCTGGTTTGGATTCTTTACAAGATTTTTACTATTTTATGTTCTTTTTTGGGATAATTGCAAAAAAGTACCCCGAGGTATACATTTTTTTTGCAATGTGTAGCCCTCTTCTTTGATAATTGCTAAAAAGTGCCATGAACTTGCCTTTTTATTACAATTTGTTTTAAAATGACAATTTTACCCTGACATTTAGATTTCAAAAAATAGTAAGTAAAAAAACAAAAAGTCTATATTTTCATACCCCTTGAATTTCGTCCTCTTTGTACCATACAAAGAGTAAGAAATTTAAGAGATAAAATTTTGATTTATTTTTAGAATTTACAATTCCAAGCGTGAAATCGTCATTTTGAAACAAATTTATACAAAATGCAACAAAAAGACAAGTTCAGTGCACTTTTTTGCAATTACCAGAGAAGAGGGCTACAAGTTGCAAAAAATGAATAACTCAGGGTACTTTTTTTGCAGTTATTCCATTTTTCTTCTTTCTTATCTTTCCTTTTTTAAGTTTCTTTGCTTATTATGAATTCATCTTTTGGCAGGCTGAAGTGAATTTTCTTGGTGATCTTGTGCACCCGAACTTGGTTAAATTGATCGGTTACTGCATTGAAGATGACCAAAGGTTGCTAGTATACGAGTTCATGCCTCGAGGAAGTTTGGAGAACCACCTGTTTAGGAGTATGCTTCCTTCTATCGTGTTGATCCCCTCTTTGTTTCGAAAATCAGAAATTCTCTTGAAAAACATTTCCATTTATGCAAATTTCCTTTTGGGTGTGATAATGACTAGGGATAATTGCAAAAGAGTAGCCTGAAGTATTTTTTGTCGTTGTAAATCATATCCTCCTTTGGTAATGGCAAAAAAGTACCTTGAACTTGTATTGTTGTTGCACTTATATCAATTTGTTTTAAAACGATGATTTTTCCCTTCAGTTTTTTTATTTATAATAAAGTAAAAAACAGAAAATCTAGAATTTCACCTTAATTTTTTCCTCTTTATTGATTATCAAGTTTTACCACCATAATTAGATTATCTTTTACTGTAGTAATCGAACTATTCAAACTATATTGATTCGATTATTAATTAATGATATTTTATGAAAACATTGGAATATGTTGATAATTTGTAAAGAAGAAGAGAATTAAGGGAGGTTAAAGTTCTTTATTTTTTACTTTTTAATTTTTAAATTCAAAATTTCTAGGGTAAAATCGTCATTTTGAATAAATTGATACAAAGTAAACAAAAATATAAGTTCAAGGCACTTTTTTGTCATTATCAAAGAAAAAGGCTATGATTTTTCAAAATGTGGCACTTTTATGTAATTATCCCTAATAAATACTTCCAAAATTATCTTACCTCATACCATTTTCACTTGATAAAGCATTGTTCCTCCACAACTCCATGGTAGTAACCATATTGTATGTTTAGGGTCTTTGCCTCTTCCATGGTCCATAAGGATGAAAATTGCACTCGGAGCTGCAAAGGGTCTTGCCTTTCTTCACGAGGAAGCGGAAAGACCCGTCATTTACCGTGATTTCAAAACCTCTAACATCCTTCTAGACGCGGTATGTAATCACAACTCGCACAATTTCCATTTCTTTGCTATATTGTCGGTGTTCTTGATATGAAATTTGTAATGTGTTTAGGACTACAATGCCAAGCTCTCAGATTTTGGACTTGCGAAGGATGGCCCTGAAGGAGACAAGACTCATGTCTCGACCCGTGTAATGGGAACTTACGGTTACGCGGCCCCAGAGTATGTGATGACAGGTAAGTAAAACTAAATTTAAACTCGTTTTTTCCGGTTGTGTACTGATCCTCTAGATTGCTTGGAAGATCCGAAAGCACTCGCTTACTTGCTTTTGGCCATAATTGTTTAGCAACAATGACCTCACTGAGTAGTACCATACCAGTTGTGGTTTTAGACTGCCACGATGACATTTCTAGGAGATATAAGCTATATTGGAATTCCTTATGACTATGACCTCACTGAGTAGTGCCCTGAGGTATCCATTTTTTGCAACTTGTCGTCCTCTTCTTTGATTATTACAAAAATGTATACTGAACTTGTCTTTTTTGTTGCAATTTGTATAAAAATGACGATTTTACCCATATAGTTTATATTTTAAAATACAAATAATGAACTTCTCAATTTAAAATTTCAAGGGTAAAATCGTTATTTTAAAACAAATTTATTTAAATTGAACAAAAAGACAAGTTCAGGGCACTTTTTTGCAATTCTCAAAGAAGAAGGTTACACATTGCAAAAAGTGAATACCTCAAGGTACTTTTTTGCAATTATCCTTTTTTTTATACATATTTGGAGATCTCGTTCTTATGCTTGATTAAGGATGTTTGTTTGTCTGCTATGGTTTATCTTTAGGGAGAGAGTTGTGAAGTTAATATCAATCGCATGGAATAAAATTCAGGGATGGTTGCAAAAAAAGTGTTACGTGCTATTCACTTTTTGCAAAGCATAGCCTTCTTTGAGAATGGCAAAAAAGTGCTTAAAACTTGTATTTTTGTTGCACTCTGTATCCATTTGTTCCAAAACGATGATTTTACCCTTGAAATTTCAGATTTAGAAAGTAAAATAAAACAAAAATATCCTGATTTAGCATCTCTCTTTTGATCTAAGGAAGAAAATTAAGGGAGGTGAAAATTCAAAATTGATGAAAAATGCCCTTGACCTTGATATCAAAAACTACCATTTTTTCGTCTTTTTAATAATTTTGTCTTTTAAGGAGCCTCTTTACATCTACACAAGCTGTAGGAGCCTTTTTGGGCTGTTACGGGGCTGTTTTTAGGTCAGGGTCAGGGGCATTTTTGTCATTTTTTGGTGAAAAAGAGCTATGATGTAAGTATTTTTTTTTGAAACTTAGGGTAGCAGCAAAACGAATTTGAAACTCAGATGAGACTTGGTGTAATTAAGCCTAATATCAATTCATATATTTTAGAACTTCCTTTGAACTTGTGTATTAATCCAATCACCCACACCCATTTTCGTGTCACAGGACATCTTACCTCAAAGAGCGATGTCTACAGCTTCGGTGTAGTCCTACTCGAGATGATAACAGGCCGGAGATCAATGGACAAGAACCGGCCCAACGGGGAACACAACCTCGTCGAATGGGCCCGGCCCCATCTAGGAGAAAGAAAAAGGTTCTACAGACTGATAGACCCTCGCCTCGAAGGCCACTTCTCTATAAAGGGGGCCCAAAAGGCCGTGCAGTTGGCTGCCCACTGTCTTAGCCGGGATCCAAAGGTCAGGCCCAAGATGAGCGAGGTCATCGAGGTCTTGAAGCCTCTACCGAATCTCAAGGACATGGCAAGCTCGTCGTATTCTTTTCAGACCATGCAGGCTGATCGGGCCAGCCCGAACACTAGGAACGGAACTCGGGCTCAGGCTGGGCCGGGTTCGAGGAAAGGGCAGCCGCAACGGAGCCTTTCCCTATCCAACGCTTCTCCATATCATCTTCAGCATCCACAACCTTCACCGAAACCCAATGGTAAATCATAGCATTGATTTGGGATGATGATCATATGTTTTTCATAGCCTTCGAGTAAAGATGTATTTTCTGTCATTGTATTTGTTCTTGAATGACTGGGAAAGGTAGAGGAAACTTGTATGATGGCCAAAAATGGTCTTTTGGATATCATTTTTCATCTTTGTCCTTGTTTTGTTTCATTCTAGGAGAAAGATGCAACAAATCAGTCCTTAAGATTATGAATTTTTCAAATTTTCAAGCAATGGAAAATCTGAAATGTTGTCTCCTTGGTTATGTATCCATGTGAAAATTGATCGACACCAATGAACCCAAGAAAAAATCAACGATAACATTACACACTATTAAAGAATATAACTAAGAACTCAATAGAAGGCTAGTAGTTGAAAAAACAGGGGTTAAATGTAAAAACCTACTCTAAAGTATTGGTCATGAATAGTAAATTTTCCTAAAGTATTGATTACTATTAGAGGCATGTAATAAGACATGTAAATGATTTGTGATATATTTATAAATGTATATAAATGATGTGATCAATTTATAAGACGTGTAAATGATACGTGACAAATTCTCTAGTTTGACACTTCTAGACTTAGGCTATGTTATTTTTTGTGACCATACTTTATGATGGGTTTTTACATTTAACCCAAAAAACAAGGAGTGGCGGGAGTGGGAGACAATGCGGGAGCATCACGAGCCCTACGTGATGCACCTCGATGTGTGCATGATGGAGCGTGTCTAGGAACAGAACGTGCAGAACGCGTACGAGGACACGATCGAGGTGGAGATGCGGGTTTGTCCTCGGTCGCTTCTTCGACATCTCGCAATGTGTTCGTGATTTCTCAAACCAAAGAAGATGACAGACTGACCACCTCGAAACTAGGAGTACTAAAGATCGTGCTTTTGAATCTCAAAGGATTGAGAAATTCAAGGAGGTTGAGGACTATGTTGTTTAGCTACCTGGATTTTTTTAAGGATCAAGTTGTTAGTGCTAAAGAGTTTGGTGTAGAGGACAACACCTCAAGCATCTCACCTCGAAACGGTTCCCAAAATATAATAGTTGCGGTTTATGCTTCTGGGCACATCTCTGCTCTTGGTTTGGAGGGAGGAGTGGAGGCTACAAGGACCTTGTTTCAAGCAAAACTTTTTAAGCACAGATAAATTCAGGAATCTCAAAGAACATTAGCTACGTATACATGATTTTATATCCTTATTTTTCTCCAATAAGAAGCATACATATACTTCCAATCCCATTTCTACATCAACAATCTATACAGCCCAATTCTCATGAGCTACATAGCTTCGGAAGTAGCACAAACCTTTATTTCTTCCATTTCGCTAGCTGTTTCACTTCAACATTTAGCCATACCCGTTTCAAGCGATTCCCCTCGTCACCTGTTCCTTCGACGTGCTCTCGAAGATCTTGTCAGCATTGCCAACCTCAAACCCATCACGCCTGTGGAGCTCCTCAACCTGTGCAAATCGGTGAAACAGAACCAATAAGTTAAGAACTTGCAGATGAGTTGATCGATGAGTTTTGTGATGGTACCTCATCATTGGGAAGAGTTTTGTACTCAGGCAGCACGAGGCGCTCAGCAAACTCTATGTAGGAACAAGGTACTGATTCGGAGACACCGTCAGCAAAGTGGAAAGAGATAGAGTCTGCAACTGTTGAGCTTTGTAGAAGAAGACCGTCAGGGCTCACTGGAAATGAAGAAGACAAGGCCATTATGTTGCAACCTTCACTCATCAAAGAATCAAGGGGTAATTGCAAAAAAGTACATGCAACTTGTAGCCCCCTTCTTTAATAATTGCAAAAAAATACCCTAAACTTGTCCTTTTGTTGTAATTTGTATAAAAATGACGATTTTACCATTACAATTTAGATTTAATTAATAATAAGTAAAAATAGAAGTTCCAAATTTTCATATCCTTTAATTTTGTTCCCCTTTGCACCGTAAAGATTTGGAATTTAAAGGATATGAAAATTTGGATTTTTTGTTTTTTAATTATTATTTTTAAAATTTAATTTCTAAAGATAAAATCATCATTTCGAAACAAATTTATACAAAGTGAAAAAAAGACACGTCCAAGGTACTTTTTTGCAATTATCAAAGAAGAGGGCTATAAGTTGCAAACAGTGTATACCTCAGGGTATTTTTTTGCAACTATTCCAAGAATCAACACCACTACAATAAACTTCCCAATATTCTTATTTTACCCTATTTTGGCAATAAATGACGAAAATACCCTTGCAATAATTTAGGGAACTCCGTAGTTTTCTCACCCAACTACAATAAACTCCATATTTTCTCATTTTACTCTTTTTAGCAAAATACCCTTGCAGTAATATAGGGAGCTCAGGCAAAATTTACTAAAAGTGTCATATATATATATATTTTTATAAAATAGACGAAGGGTATTATGGGTAGTTCAATTTTGATTACAGATACAATAAAATAAATGACAAACCTTTCAAAACTCCTCCTTCAGAATTCACCTTGAACCCTTGCTCTTCAATGAACTGATTGAATCTTTTAATAGTCTTCAAGTGAGATTTCAATCGATGAGTGGAAATAGTGACATGGTTCACCGCATACCCATTGACAAGAGTCCAGGCAGCATATTCGCTTTCTCTGACATCGACAAGCCAAATATAAAGCCTTTTAGAAGAGAGGGTTTCTAGAAATTTAAAGCGGAACAACAATACCCGATGATTTTGCTAAACTCGATTCGATCGAAGTATGTTTTATCGAATCTCTTTGGAGGAATAGAGAGGTTTACAGATAAGTACCTTGCTAATTGTTGAAAGTCGGAATACGATGGCTTCTCCCATGTTAAAGAACCCAGTGCACTTGCAAGAGCTGCATGCTTTCCATTACTGGTAGTGTACCTCTTAATTATTTCCTGAATTTAGAAATGCCAATCTCAATATCGATGTAATTTATAAGAACAAATAAAGGGTTAATTACACTTAAGTTCATGCATTTTTCACATAGCTACACCTACGGTCCAAATTTGTTTTGCAAATTTAAAATAAAGTTGAGTTTTTTTTGTCAAAATGACAAAAATGCCCTTGACTAATATAAAAGATGTCATTTTAAATAGTTTTATCTTGTAAGTAGTCTTTTTACTTGCATCTAATCAAAATATTGGGGGTAGTTAGAGTCTTTTTTGAGATTGGTGTCAAGGGCGTTTTCATCATTTAAGTCTATATATTTTTCATATAGCTACATCTAAGTTCCAAATTCGTTTTGCAGATACCTTAGGGTTCAAAAAAAAAAATCCCAAAGCTCTTTTTCGCCAAAATGAAGAAATTGCCTTACAAATATATAAAAAAATGTTATTTTTCAAAATGTCTTTATCTTTTTACGCCTCCTCAACCGTTCCTTACATATAACTAAAATATTATGGGTAGTTACATAGTCTTTTTCAAGATTAGTGTCAAGGGCATTTTCGTCATTAGCACATCATATGTATATATATGAAAGAAATGGTAACACACCTGAGCTTGTGGACTCAACTCGTCAACGAGGAGCTCAGAGATGAATATTCTGGGTAAAGGCCCGTTCACACCGCTGCCGCCATCAAGAAAGGGAACAATAGGAGGAGAGAACCATAATGCTTTCAGCTTTTTTGCGGGAAACCTTAACTCCTCCCGTTGAGTATAGCCAAAGTCCATGAAAAAGTTTGCTATGGATTCGATTCCATAGCCTTTCACCTAACAGAACCCAGGTGATCAACATTAACCAGACACAACTTACCTTATTTCCCCCTAGCAAAACTACATAATTTCAGAAATAGAACAATGGGATAATTGCAAAAAACTTGCGGCGAACTATGCGCGTTTTGCAAATACTATTGTTGAACTGTTTTTCTTTTTGCAAATGACATCCCTCACCTATTTTCGGTATGCAAATCCACTAACTGGGTTAATTTTTTTTGCAAAAAGTCAAAAGTAACCATGCAAAAATCGTATACATAAGGGTTCTAAATTGCAAAGTACGTATACACGAGCATTACAAATTGCAAAACACGTATAATGTAAAGGGAAAAACTGCCATTTCCCAAAAATTGAAGTCACCTTACTGTCACACGACTACTAAAAATAACGGATTTGCGGACGGAAAATAGTTATGAGATGTCACTTGCAAAAAAACTAGTTCACCGATAGTATTTTCGAAACGCGCATAGTTCATCACAAGTTTTGCAATTGTCCCTAGAACAATATACCCCAAAGCAAGGAAATAAGAAACTGATTCAGGGCTATCGAGTTGAAGACTAGAATATGTACCCCAAAAGTCCTAAAGGCGAGATGATCATAGCAAATTTGCTCGTTGTCAATTGTTCGAACAAGCTCCAATATGGCATTTGCAGTTGGGTTTCGATTCAAATACACAGCTTCCATACTTGCTAATGCCTTTCTAAGAAATGATTCAGCTCCCTACACCATATATACACACCAAGAAGCACAACAGTTAAGTTATCGAGTTCAACAAGAACCGTTGTTTGGGGATATCAACAAGAATGAGGATTGGAACCAGTTACCTCAAAATGCAAGAACCCATTTTCAAATTTAAGAAAAACAACATAAAAATTTCCATTTTTTTTTTACATATACTGAGCATTTTGTTGCCACCCAAATTTACACTCACTTATATAAGCTTACGAAATGAACATCGAATCGAATCCAAAGCTACACAATTTGTAAAATCTATCACAACCCAGTGAAGATCGGATACAAAATTCCAACTTTTTCAAAAGAACATTTTGTTGACACCCAAATTTACACTGACATACAAGCTTTCAGAAGAACATCGAATCCAAAGCTATGTACCCAAATCAAAAGCTTCAAGATTTGTAAAATCAATTGAAACCCAGACAAATTCAGATACAAACAAGTTGAGGGTAACTTCGATTCTCGTGATCGGGTGAGAACAGAACCTGAAAAGAAGAACCTTGGAGTCCATTTTCGGGTTTGGCCGCCGACGCAGAGCACAGAATTCGTTTTCCGTTTCCGGCGGAGATCGAATTCCCGGGAAATGAGGACGACATGGATATGAATTTCCTGGAATTGAGATGAAGAGGAGAAGGTGAAGAGTGGGAAGTGGTTTTGATCGTGGACGAGTACAGAGATTTCATCGCCGAGAGCTTCATGGTTTGGCCTCTTGGACTCGACACTCGAAACAAAAATAAATCACCATATCGATCGATGTGTTGTCGATTCGTGTCTGGTTATCGTAGGATTTAGCTGATTAGGAGCCACGTCACCTCCTTGATCCTCGTATTTCTTGCGTCAGCAGTGTCGTGCACGGCTCAACAGTCCTACTCACTGCCTCATCTGCTTCGCCAAAATACAATTTGTATTATCCTTCAAGGAGACTATCTCTTTTTTTTTTTGGAAGAAGGATTCACTAATAAGTTGATAAGTGTTACACACTCAATATCGACACTTTATTAAGTGTTATATCTATCGGTAGTTTTTGAAAATCCGAGGGACGATTAGAGAGATAAATGGCTCTCTAAAAGGGCGACAATCGCTTAAACAAACAAATACTATCAGATCGATCTTTTTTATAGACCCTACGGATCAATCCGTTGATAAAGAGACACTACCGGACACGCCACCAAAGACAACAACCACACCTACCTGAGATCCGAGATTTCGGTAGATGAGAACCAGACAAAAGTACAAACAAAATAAACAGCATAACCAACAAAAACAACAATGACGAGCATGAACTACTCTTTTTTTTTCTATCGGAAAAAAATAATGCATTAAAAAATGGTGTGGGTTCCGGGAAGGAAACCACAAACCACCAATCCAACAACAACACCTAACAAAGGGACAAAGGTCTTGAAGTCCAAAAAAAGCAAGGAAACAAGCGCACAACACAAAAAGGGATGAGCACTAAATAAAGGAGGAAGAGGTCAAGTAGACTGAGAAGCAGTAACAGCCGGCGAAACCATCCAAGAAGTAGGAGACGGAACTTTCCCTTCCGC
>JAYMTN010000600.1:0-15704 GCA_036897425.1 Erodium trifolium | reverse complement strand
AATAGGTAGATGTATTAGAATCTGTTGATGCAATTAGTTGTCCATTTATTAGAAACTGTTGACAAAAAGTTAGAGATGATAAATTGAAGAATCAATCAACAAAAATAAACTCTAACCTTTTTTTTTGCAGCTGAACCTCTTTTATACGTCAAAACGTCCGAAACAGTAACGAAAAAAAAGAAAATTTTGATTTAAAAAAAAATTAGAACAGTAGAACCTGATATCAAGCAAATAGCAACTACCAAGTGTTTCGAAAATCTTGTTTAAACCTGCAGGCAACATATACAGTGCATAAATTAGAAATTGTTTGATAGCGAAATGTCAAAGTGGGCATGTAATTTTGTAAATAATCTATCAAATTCTGTTACAGGGGCAAACCGAAGCAAATCAGTGTAACTTATAAAAACACAGTTAGGCAACACAAACACAATTACATAGATTGATTTCTCACATACATCAACAACATGAAATTAAAAAGGGATAATTGTAAGACAATACAGCCGATCAGAACACTCTTTGCAAGTAATTTTATTTCTACATTTTAATATATTTTCTTAGCAACCAAACATGAGAAGAATCAAAATCATTTTCGAGATTTTCATTTTTATATTTTAACATATAAATAAATAAGCAGGAGTAGAAGAATCAAAATCAATTTCTGTATTTTCTCGGCAACCAAACAGGAGAAGAATCAAATTCAAACGCATTACTCAACCAAAACAAACCAACAAACACCCAAACAAATCCATAGTCCGAAAATCACCTGAGACGACAAATCGCCGATGTATATAAGCGAGACGGTGAAGAGAGAAGGAGTAGAGAGTCAGAAGCACAAGAAATTGATGGTGAAGAGAGAAGGAGTAGAGAATCAGAAATTATTGATGAATAAAATTGAACTTACACTTGAATTTATAGTGCTTCAATTGGCATGTTGATTCGGGAGGAAGAGAAGCCATCATCATTGCTTGAGATGGGAAGACTAAACAATTGATTTGGGAGAAGAAAAATAAGCTTGGGAGAACCAAACGTCTCAAGAAAAATAAGCTTGGGAGAACCAAACGTCTACAACAATTTGGGAAGAAGAACCCTAGATCCCTAATCGCAATCGGTAGAGGAATATGAGGATTTTTGGCTTTTTACGTCTACAAATCTGATTTATTTCGTTTTGGGCTCATAGATGTAAAACCCAATTTTTTTTTAGTTTGAGGCCTTCTTACATGGGAGGCTTTAGGCCCATGCCTAGCTTGCCAAGTGGGCGGGCCGGGCCTGGTAGGCAGCATCGAAGACCTGTGACTTGGTTAAAGAGCACCCCGCGGGGTGACTGCAAGATTCCATTGGGCAGATCTCGGATCAGATATTGGGACGACTGAGGTAAAGAAGATCGGTGACCTGGGTAACGAGGCCCAAGAGGATTGGGAGGCGGGGGAGAAGGGATATCACTCACATCCCTCTCTGATCCCTACTCGACTATAAACAATCATCCCTGATCACCCTGGAGGGGGGATGAAGCTACCCTCGGACCTAAGTCTGGCCTACCGATGGGTGGGAGAAACTAAGGCCGACCCTGGGGTTTAGCGCCGAAGAATTCGAAGGGCGAGTAAGGACGGGCCAATACTACACCCGCACGAGTTTCTTGAAGCGGGCTCTCGATTTTCCAGGCCTTATCACCGTCCCGGTCCACCAGTTGCATGAATATGGGAAAGGATGCTTCCTCCAGGCGACGAATACCAAACAACCCCGCCAGGAGCCATGAATTGGGTACGGACAATTATGATCCATTTTTTTTGTTCAGCTTTTGAAAAACCGGGAACCGACGATTATGATCCGATTTAGCAGTTCCAGCACCAGTGACTTTGCCGAAGGTTTCGATTCCGGATTATCCGATAATGATTTCGATCGGTAGTGATCGGTTTTAATAGTTTCGGTTTTCTTTGTCCACCCCTAAATACATGTAGTGAAAAACAATATTAAATCCGCTGTGTCGACAATGTTTTAAGACCCAGTCTATCTTTTTTCTCTTGCGATTCACATCAGAACAAAGAAAGATGCTTTGCAACTTCGCCCTCTCTATCTTTATGTCTTTTCCAATATATTTTATTTCGTTTCCTTCCAAATTCATGGCCACTTTCATATTCATTATAATTCCAACATTTTATTCAGTCTCAGCTGTTACGAGCAAGGCTGATAGTAAATTGACTTTGAACCCCAGATGAAATTTTCATGTTTTCTCTGTTTATAGGTATCTTTGACTCCGAACCGTGGGCTTCCGCTTACCTAACCTTTTTTCTCCCGATGGCGTTGGTTATTTAAATCAATGTCAGGACATTGAGCCACACACAAGGCAAGGAAAATGAAGTGTTCGGTAATATTACTAGCATCACTCATTAGCAGATTCCTCCTACTCTCTGGTCGGGCGATCGAATCGCCCCACTACACAGTGGTTCGAACAGAATCTGATTTCCAGATCAGACTCTACAGAGAATCATCTTGGATGTCAGCTGCGGTCCAAGGCACAACCTCCTTCGAGAACTCCACCAAACGAGGTTTTCACAGGTTTCTCTCAACTCCCACCTAACCAACTTATAGTCTCTGTTTGGTTTCTAGGAAAATGCAAAAGGAAAGTCTGATAAGGTACCGTCTTCTGTGCAGGTTATACCGATACATCCATGGAGCAAACCTTAACTCTTCTAAAATGGAAATGACTGCACCTGTATTGACCATCGTTGCATCATCATCACACGGATCGAGCTATTCTGTTAGGTATTTTCTATCTGCCAATTTTGAGGGAAACCATCCGCATCCCAACGCTGACCTCAACTTGAGAACAGAAGTATGGAAGGCTCACTGTGTAGCAGTCAGGAAGTTTTCTGGGTTTGCTAAAGACAACAACATAGATAAAGAAATACAAGCTCTATTCACAAGCCTGGATAAGCACTTCACTGACGCACCAATGGATACAGAATATAACAACTCTTATACCATTGCTCAGTACAATGCCTCTTTCGACTTATCCGCCCGCTTGAACGAGGTGTGGATGAATGTTTCCGGGTTCCCTGCAGATTTGTGTAAGGGCTATAAAGGAACTTTGATATAGCCTGCCTGCATCACTTAGCAACAATCTGTCACAGTGCCAGAATAAATAAATAAAATAGCTTCTTTCTATGGAGGACTTCTGTGAACAAAGAACAGTCTTGGTACCGAATACTAGTAAGGGAAATGAAGAAATTTAAGTAGACAGAATGAACTTGACTACGCGACCCCTAAAAGCTCAATTTGGCAATAACATGGTTTTATTATGCTTAACATCACCAATGAAATTCTCATATGGCAGTTGAATAGCCGGACTTACAAATTTTTGTTGCTATCTGTATTAGGATCTTCTTTCATTCCTTGGTGCTCCAGTTGTATGGGATTCGAGAGCAGTAGGGTGTTTCTTTGACGTAACGTAGAGAGCTCCACAACTAGGAAGACTTTAAAATGGGGAATAATTATGCTCACATTTGTGGTCTTGTCTGGACAACGTAGAGTTTCCCATCCCTGATCACGCCTTCAATGTCTTGAGCGGACCCATACAGTTCCTCAATTGCATGTCCTGCACGGGCAATGCTAGAGAGTATTTCCTGGCGGAAGTTGCCATCTGTCATCAAAGAGTCTGTTGTGTAGTCGAGCACCACCTTATCTTCCGCATCCATTGGTACACTGCATAGAAGATGTGAATGGAAAGTGAGATGATTCCATGATACAAATTGTTAGTTTGTCATGAAAGAGGCTGCAAGCTATGACTGACTGGGCAGCATTTTGTCCCATTTATCAAACCAATATGTAAATGTGCAAGAGGATTTGGTTTGAGTTTTACCTGTCATAAAGGCCAGCACCAGCATAACCTTCTAAATCTTCACCATTGGAATCAGAGCGGAAAATGATAGATCTTCTTATGAACAGACCTATGGGTTTGCTAGGGTAACCCAACAGCTGAAAAGTTTCCCAACTCTAATGAGTGCAACAGGATAAGAACATACACAGATTTCCTATTTACAAAGAACCTTCGGTTGGCTCCTCAAAGCCAGCATCTAAATTATTATATTTTCATCAAGACAATAGGGAAATCTTTGTATACAATTTATGATAGTTCCCTTGCTTAGCTTTCTATATGCATTCTAAAACACCAATGTTGGCAAATCAATTTAAGCTCAGTTACCTGAGGAGAGTTCAAATCACTTTTCTTGCAGATAAAACTTAATGCCCGGCCAGGATATGCTCCAACCAAAGTTTCTCCAAGACCTTTTACGACCTATCAGACAAGGCAGATCCAGTCAACATCTCCACTTTTCTGCTCAAAACTCAAATTCAAAATCAAGTACAGTAAAACAAAATAAATACTACAGATACCTCAGCATATATCTCTGATGAGTCTCCCGATGATGGATTAGTTGTGTGGATAACAAATGCATAATCAGCATTAATGATTTCCTGAACAAGAACAGCCATGCAAAGACAATCATGATCTAGTTTCAATTTTCTTGTGCTGAAGTACGCCCTTTCATTCCACTTTGAAGCCCAGACCTGCATTGTAACAGATAAAGTGCATCCATGAATATATCTGAAATACCCAGAGGAAATAATCTACAGGCATTATTTACACTGAATGAGTGACATGTTGTTTCGAAACTGACAATTTATTTTCAACAAAAACTAGCTTCATTTATATCATACATCATATGACATGTATGCAGGACAATGCAGTCTTACTTTCTTTATAGCAGTCCATGCTTGCTCCCATCGTTGTTCACCTTCGTCCCCAGGCCAAGGCATCTCTGAACTTTGCATCTTAGTTTTCAGCTCTTTCACCTATAAGTAACTATTTCATAAGCTTTCTTTCTACCCAAAAAACACCATTACAAAGGTATCTTATACGTGATACAATGAGCCAAATTTACTAAATGAAGGAAAAGTTAAAAGAAAAAAATATCTGCATAAGAATGTAGGTCTAGCTATGGGTTATCTTTGTCCCTGGAAACTAAATGCAGAATTTCAAGAAAATTTCCAGGCTAATGAGATCTAATTAGTAGCCATCATCCAACAATGTTGCCATCTTGTGAGAAATTTAGTTATTTACATTTTGGGTTTGTTATTTGTTCTATTCATGTATTTTGGTTACTAATGCCCCAACAGCAAACAACTCAGAGGTTTAATGACAGTCTTAACTCCTCTAACAAGCATGAAGTGGCAGTTTCAGCCCTGCATTAAATTTGGTGCTATATACAATAATTATTTTGGACATGATTGTGGAGAAGACAATAATACAATATACATTATTTTTATTGCATAAAATGTGCAAATTTTGTGACCAACAAAACATAGAAGCTTGACATTACAAATAACATACCAACTCGGGTGGTGCTGCCAGTTGCAGAACTGTCTCACGGATCTCTCCAAGGATGCTCGATTCTCCTTCTCCTAACTTTTTCTTCAGAGTTTCCAACTTGTCAGCCACAGCCTGTTATGTGAAGGAGAAGTATTGTGTCAGACCAAATAATTTACATTCCAGGCAAAATGGTCAGGATTTATAATAGAACTCGAACACCCATTAAATAGAGAATAGCAGTCAGCACAATTACAGCCATGGTATATATTTCTACGATAACTATGGAATATCCACACATCTTTTTCCTTCAGGGGTAGGGGCCAGTTGCACCAATTATTAATTCAATGATCGGGGGAACCTGACATGGGTGACAATATTTAGTTCAATGAAAACAATTATATCTTAGAGTCATGTCAGTGTATTTCTAAGAGATCATTAGACAAATGCTGTAAAACCATACACAGTTTGCCATTGTTTAGACCGACTGTGAAAAAGTAGCTTAAATAGCTGAATCATTAATTAGAAGGTTCAACATTAGAGACGAGAGTATTTTATCTGCATAGCTCATTATGAGCACTACATAAAACATTAAGGAGATTCCAAGATGAGGAAAACCTGATTTGAGCTATCCGAAAGAACCTTCTCAAAGGCTCCAAATGGTAGGGCAACTGATGTAGGAATACCAACCCAAGATGGTACTTTTCCTTTCAAGTAAGAGATATTTCGTGACTTAGCTCCAACCTAAAAGATCACAGTTGACACAAGTATTAAACAAAATATCGAAGAAATATAAAAAACTTCCATTTCGCAATAATTTGTGGGGTTTAATTACTCCCACATGTTCTGTGAATAAAGAAAAAGGACAAACAGATGTTACAATCCCCTAACAAAAGAAAATTTATTTCTCTGAGACTACTAACCATTTCATTAGTGAACTCCTCCGATGATATGGCATATTTACCGCTAAACTGCTTTTTGACCAATTTTAAAGACGGCAAAGAACCATCATCTTTTGATTGAGATGAACTTTTGTCTCCTAGCACACCCTCCTTCGCCTCACTGAAAATAAATAAATCTCTGATTTCTTATCTCAGGCAACCTTGTGTAAGATGATGGTAAACGATATGGTTCACTGAATTATCAAATTTACATAGAAGTATATGCTATTTCTGATGAACTTAATCAGATATGTTGTTTCAACTCATTCAACCTTGCACTAAGATGAAGCATTACCTATAAACTACATCAGCAGATGTAGGTTTTAGGCATAATAACTTCCCTTCCTTTGCTTGTAAATCAGCAAGAATGTTGGGATCAAAGCATGTTGCAAAGCAAACCTGTCAAAAACACGTCAACTTTCAATAGAGTCTAAAAAGGGCAGCTAGAGCACGAGGCTTCTGCAATTTTGTGTCTAGAGAGGGTCATTTATGCGCCCAAACTTCCTTGTTTTAGCAAAGATGTTCATTCCTCTTGATTTCAAACCTGTGGCCTTAATATCCCAAGGCAATACCTAACAATGCACTAAGGCTCGCCCTCAGATCAATAAACAATCCAAACCGAAAACGTACACATGAACTACATGATGCAATGGGTGAACACCTTGCTATTTCTTGCTCGTACTGAAACATGAGATAGGACATCGGGCATATCTGGCGTCAGCACAGCTACTGTACCATCTGGAATTTCTTCTTCTCCTTTTACACTTTTTGCCACCAATATAGTAGGTTGTTCATAAGTTTTATTCTGAACAGCAAGCAATTCATCAACAACAACAACATATCCAGTAGCTTCAACTGGGCTGATAACCTGCCAACTGTTCCAGGACAACTGAATCACATAAGAACATTGTACATTAAAGATCATTAATTATATACAATGTTTCAACAAGATAATACTACAACCTTCCGAGATTAGCAGTCTTCCGAAGAACAGGATCAAGTCTATTGAGAAGTGTGGACAAGGAAGCAGCAGATCCAGCACGGATAATTTCTTCAGTAAAAATGTTTAACTGCAAGAAGTTAAAAATGAGGACAGAAAGAAATAGCTATATGCATAAAATGAAACAAAATGTTCAAATTTTATACGTACAGCCCATTGGTCAACTCCAAGCAGTGTCCCAAGATACTCTGCAGATGGTTGCAAAATTCTGTCATACCACTCCGCCTTGTGTGCAAGAGCCAGGCGGCTTCTGTCAAGAACTGATTTCGCGTATAATGCCCAGTTCTGATCTTTACCCTTGAACATGTTAAGAGCATGGTCCCATCCCTGTATAAGAAATGAAATAAGTTTCGGACGATGATGGTCTTTCTTTTATTGCTTTTCTACCCTCTAAACAAACAAATCAATACCATGATTAAGATCTCATTCTTGGGCATCACTGCTAAAATAAAGTAGCACAAAATACATGGGACTCAGTTTTTTGCTCAAGTTGACATCATGTATCGCATTCACAGTACTCCACTTAGTGGAAATAGAACCTTTTTCTCATTTGCAAACAACATAAACTTAATCTAAGAATTCTGTTCTAGAAAAGCTTTAACACATTCTTAAGTCATACAAAATAATTCGTTAGACTTGGACTGTAAGAAATGACATCATTTGAAACTCAAACAGTAAGCAATATTTACCTTCATGCAATAAATGAGATCTTCGTTATCATTCGACGATAGAACAAGATTCTCAAGAACTAGAGAGATGAAGCACATAATTTTCTGTGGAATGTACAGAAGCATCAGATCAAGAGTGTGTAATTGGTGTACAACTATGACAATCAAGGATAATATATAAATTGAAGAGCAACTATTAACAGAGATATTGGGGTGAGGACTAAGAACAGGAGTTACCTCCGGTCCAGCATTATTCAGTTCCTCATATCCCCTTTCAATGGCCGTCCTAACCGTAGAATCAAGGGCAATGTCTAAGAACAAAAGATCCTTTAGACGATCATGATGCTTAGAGAGCACTGGGCGTAGCTCCTGACGGGCCTCTATCAGACCCTGCATCAAAAGTTATTACAAACTCAGTATTACAGAAACACAGACTACACCGACAAACAGATGAAATATCTTCAATCTAATACCTCAAGAAGGGCTTCTACATGCTTATCTTCAACGTGTTCTAGGACAAATTGAAGAAGTTCCTGTTGAAAGACGTGTCAGATATGCAACTAATTTTAAGAAAACATGATGTATCTTGAATATTATCCAAAATGGGATTGATAACATACCGGATAACCAGATGGCAATCCAGATATAGGGTTTATCTGCACTCCAACCATGAAACCTTGACCCTGAAAAGAGTTTGAAATTAAATTTTAATTTTATGGATATGAAATTGTGTTGGAAAGTCCAGATAATTACTAAAACTACCTCAGCTTTGTATCCCAAACAATTCGAAATAGCAGACTCAAGATCAGCTCCTGAATGAACTGCCTGCACACAGATTATAAAAGTGATCCAAAAAGGCCATAAAGCAGTGGATAATCAATCTGCTACGTCTGAGCATCAGGTAAAATTCTAACTTGAAAGGTGCAGAGAGTCTACCTTCAATGTTCTCATGTAGCTTCCCAGATCACGTAGAAGACCATCCTTTTGATCTGACCTAAATTTTGGTTCATTATGGATAGCGCGGTCATAGCTTAGAAGGCGTTCTTTGGTAATTCCGTTATCATTCAAAGTTTTCCAATATACACTAATATCGAAGTCACTTTTGATATAATCCATTATTGCCTGCAGGAATAATATTGGTAAGAGATGCTGCAGTTTACTTCAGAAACTTAAACAGAGTTGAAATATTAATACCTGACAGATTACAACATCATCTGGACTAGTGTTATTATGCAACTTCTGGTGCCATTCCTCCATCATTCCACCCTTGCAATCATTGTTTCTCTGCAATCAATTTTAAATTAACCTCTAAGCGGAAAACTCATGACATATAAAATGAAAAATACAGTATTTAAAACATAACAATAAAAATACACATACTGACCTGGATAACAAGGATCTCATCTCGAATTCGCTGCCCAACATCTCCTTCACCTCCACGACCAACAGTTGCCAGAATCATACGCAGAAGTTCCTGATACTCTGGTTGATTGATATAAATATTTTGGAGCATGCCCGTAAGCCTATCCTGTGCTTGACTGATTTCACTGTAAAAATAGAAGGGAATACAAGTGCATTTAGAGGACAAAGGCACATGTTGACAGCATGTCAAAAAAATAAAGACTTCATCACATAGCCAACAGTGAAAATTTCAGAGTTGATCCCATTCCATGAGTCATTTATGATAAAAGAATTAAAGTATGGAATGTCAACTAGTAGTATGTATGCGTCACTGTCTCGTACCGTGGCTTCACATTGTAATTTTTATTCCATATTAGCTGCCGCGTAGCCATGAACCTCATCCACACCAAAATTCCAGCAAGACCAGATTCACCAGCATCTTTAGCTTCGTCCATCAAGTCTGATGCAATATTAAATCTGAAAAAAAGAAATATACGAGCTATTAATTAAAAAGTAACCAGTTATTAAAGCAACACAATGAATTTTACAGGAATACTTTCAGTTCAGCACTACACTGGTGCACTAGTACCAGTGTATAACTGAATCAAACATGACGCCAAAAATAGGACCCAAACTAACCAAAGTCCTCAGATATTACTAACCGATGCATAAAGGACTTCTGTGCCTCACTCTCCAATTCTGCTATTCTATCCAGCAAAGCCTTGGCAGTACCTTTACCATCACCAGCATCCTTCTGCGAGTAAATTGAATGTTTTAAATTTGGTAAGTGATGTAATAAAGGTTCAATGCTAAAAAGGACCACATAAAGCGGTGTAAAATTGTCAATGGGTAGAGAGGAACCTTTGGCGGTTGCTTTGCAACAAAATCAACATAGAAGTCTGAGCCTTTGTTCTTTATCCAGTTGCTACCAGACACAAGTACAAATGGCATTCCTATAAAATTGTCATCTTCTATATCTATTTCGACTGATTGGACCTGAAAAAGAAATGGAGGCTAAGAAAGCTGCAGTTTGCAGGTCTTAAATATATCGGTAAGAGTTCAGAGTTTCATGAAGTAAAGAATCAGATGACATTCGTCTCAGCATACCTCATAAGAAGGATCAGTAGAGACATTACTTGTAAGTTGTGTTTCAGCTGCCTCCGCTACAGAAACTGAACCAGCCGGCAGTATATTAGGAGGCGGTGCCTGGAAATGTTAGTATATGTCAGAATCTAATTTACAAGGTAACTGTAGAATCAAAACCCCAACCTCTGGCAAAAGCAATATGTAGTTAATGGGTTAAAAAATCTTACCAACCACTCTCCAGCATTATTCTTAGATAAAGCCCAGTGAGCAGTAACTGGTTCTTTCATATCTGTAGCCAGATGAATCTTTGTCTTTCCAGCATGCTTGGTTACAAGTACCTAGAGTACAGATAAGGATTTTTAAATTAGGTCCATTCAGAAATGATAGAAAGTGGTACAGACACAGGACACTAATGGATCAGTATCTCACCAGAAGCTCCTTGTCAGCAAGCTTGAAGATTTTTTTGTTCAGGGCAGTATTACCCTCCTGCTCCTCCTTTGACTTGGCAAAAAGCTCTACTGCTGACAAGACCTTTTGTTTGGCTGGACTTGAATCTTTTTCCCTTGCCGGTTTCGTTTCATACTTGTTGAGAAGTTGCATCAGGTCCCTCTTCTTACGCTGAATCCTTTCAGAAGTATAATACTTTTTACTCTTTGGTTGTGTTGCAACATTACTTTTGACCTCTCCTTTGCTAATATTTTTCTGTGTTTCACCAGAATCATTTTTCTTTGTCAGCCTTGCTCGTAGATCTTCTATTGAAGCACCTCGTGATACTTCATCCAATAGCTCTCTACGAGCTGCCTCATATTCAACCTACAAAAGGTAAGGTAAATTTATTATAGACAAGTAGCCCATGTTTGTACATTGTAACAAAAAAGGAATCTCCTCTTCATATGTGGAATTAAATGAAAGCAGAACATTTTAGTACTCCACATTATTCATAAACTGATGACATTCTCATATGAAACTGTGAAATACAAAATTCACTAATGATAAACCTTGTAAAAATAGAGGGAATATATAAAAATCAGTTCTATGAACATGAACAGGATACTATATATATATTCTGAGGAGCAAAAAACTTTCAATTTGTTTTCATTAAAGTAGTTTGGGTGTATACACAATTTATACAAGGTCTAATCATCATATCCATTTTATGGGGAAAATCATTGACACTTCATTTGGATGCAATCGTATTTACGTCACAAGTATGGTATGCCAAACAAGACATTATAGCATTAGGTCTTATGAGTAAAGGGTAAGGGAGTGAATGCATTTTATTGCTGTGATTCCTTCACTATATTGCTGCCTTCTTCCCAGCTGGAACAAGCAAGCAAGGGATGTCATATAGCTTCCATTTCTTTAACCCTAATTAAAGAGGTCACAAGTCAACAAGTTTCCAAAACTTTTTAGGTCAGCTACAATTCCAGATTCCTATAAAAAAAATGCCCCACAATCATGAAGCTCTAATCAAATTAAAATTATCTTCAACCTTGACCATATAATAAAGCACAAGCCCTAGTGCAATATTTCATGAAGGCTTTAACAACAAACAAGGATGAGAAAGTAGACACTGAAAGAAAAGTTGTGAAGCAGATAAACTTCTGCAATGGCAGAGTACTTATAACTTGCCTTCTCTTGTTCTGGAGTATACATCTGTTTGCCATTTCTTTCCCACCTGAGATATGCTTGAACCTGCACAAGATCTTCAGGAACTGAAACATTTTGAGTCGACTTGCCTTTAACAGGCAACTTAACCTGAAAGTTACCCCCATTATTTTTAAACCTGCAAATTAAAATAGTTATTGAAAGATATAAAGCCATAGCTTATCACTAAAATTAGAAGATCTAGCTTGGATAGAATGAAGGCTCACCACTTATTCTGGGCTTCATCGACAACAAGAAACTCCATAGCTTGTACAGCAGGATCGTTGATCTCTATTTCAAGTAAGGAATTGGAGCCAGACTACATAGACACATTAAATAATCAGGTGAACAATGAACTGCATATTTTAATGCTTAGAAGAGTGTAGCTGCTCATATGAATGAAGATGAACTGTTGGTGCTATTTGGAACTTACTTTCACAAACGGAGTTCTAAGTGCTCTGTCTTTATATATTTTGGTACCATCTGGGCGATGAGAAGGAAGTGACCACTTTCTGAAAAGGAAAGGAAGAATTAAAGAGTAAAATACCTCAAAATTTTGGCATATGACAAAATTCTGAAAAGGCAAAGACTTAAAATTAATACAAACTTACTCCTGCCTATCCCGAACCAGACCCCAGTGCAGAACCAATGAGTCACTGCTATTGGTGACCTGAATAACAACTTGAATAGCAGACCCAGAATTTGGAGCATTAATGCCAACCTGCTTGGTTGAAAAGATGAATCTTCTGTTGATATAACTCTCATTTCAAATTTAAAATTAAAATGAGTTTCAAGTACATCAGGCCAAGCTAGTCTCAACTAAATAAAGTGTTGACTATACATACCTGCAATTCAGTATTCCCTTCAAGATTGAATTTCCCAACATGCTGTTAAAAGGTAGAAGTTGGTCAATATATATCCAAATAATATTTTATATGATATAAAACAGTTACTGTTTAAAAACAGAATAAGGGCTCTACTTGTATCAGTAACAAGCCTGATTTATTTAAACTGCATTTCGAAGGTACATATTTGCTAAGGACTGAATGGGAAAAGAGGTTCATTTATTAAAACTGACGTATAAGAGCTTACTTTCACTATCACTATCCAGTTAGTGCAAAGACTCCTTATTCAATATTCGGTATAATGAATATAAAATCTTACTAACAGGGTAACATTATCCAGCTTAACTGAAAAACTGACCTTTTAGCCTGGTAAAAGAGATGACACCACTAATAGAGTAGCAATTTTCCATACCTAACACTTGCTTTTGAAGTGATAAATTAATTGAAAATTCTCATTGTTACACAAATTACATAATGGGGAAAGATTTTAATATTTGAGGAACTGAAAAGATTTTACAGAAATAAGAGCAAAACTCTTATCAGTAATCCAGAAAAGATAACCCTGTAGTTAGGGAAATTCAAAACCTTAACTCTAAGATTCACCCTTAACTCAAAAATTAATATCTTTTGCCCTATTGCTGCAGCTATGATCCTCGCTTCATGGCACGAAATGGAAGCCAATATCCATTATCCACAAAGTAAATACAAGTATTTGAAACTAAAACTTGACGACTGAAGGTGAGTGAAAATTACCTGGGTTCCTGGACCTGTGGTTAAGACAGAATGAATCCCTGTAACTGCGTGAGATCTACCCATTTTTAGTTTTGGCTTCCTCGATTTCAAATTATTCCCATAGAATTGCGTGGATAACTTCTTTATCTGTGCAGTTCCTTGATTTGAAGAGGCAGCTTTAACCAAAGTATTTCCAGGAGCTACTGAAGAATTAAACTTGCTTTGACGGTCCAAAACTGTGGGAGAAAGAAAACTCGGATGGAGCAAATTGTGGGCTATAGTGTTGCTCATGTTCCCCTATTCACTTCTTGCTTCCCAAGGAAACCAAAGTATCAGAGAACAGTATAAAGCTTCTAAGCAAATTCAAATAAAAAAAGAAAAAAAACAAATCATGCAAAGCTGAAAAAACAGAAGAACAAAGTTTTTAGGTTCTAAACCAGATTCGTACAAGTTACAATATACAATCATAGAAATGCTGGAACACTTGCACAGAAAACTGACGCACAGCCTCAATTATGCCAATTCACTTCCATTCCGCTAAGCTATTACATTCTCACAGGTCAATTAGAAACCTAAGATCCAAAACCAAAACTCAAATCCGTTCCTCTTGTTCTCAATTCCCACGCTTTCTCAGCAACCAAACGGAGCATGAACCCAAATCCAACAAGGAAACAGCTGAACACTAGCATTTACAAAATCCTCCGCGAAGAAAATGTCAGTCGCGGGATTCTCAATCGAAGAACAAACATCAAGCAAATACAATTGCAAGAGAAAAAGAGATTGAATGAGAGAAAAATACCTAAAAATCAAGGATATTACGCAACGAGATTGAGGAGGGTAACGAGCGCGAGAGTGGGTGACTGAAGGAGACGAAGGCAATGGAGTATCATAGACGCTCTCCAGTTTCTTCTTCTACTGATCCGGAGAGTTAGAGTAACGAGGAGGTGGACAGGAGCCTGTGAAATCGGGAACGAAGGTACGTGATTGGTCGAGAGATTTATCAGGACTCCTTAACACGTGGAGACCTCTTGTGACGACACGTGTTGGTAAAGCTCGGGAACTGTGGTGTGTCACGTGCGAGATGACCGGAGGGAGACGGGGCGTGAGCAGCCCCGACCCCGACGACTTGGGATATTTAAACACCAGGTTGGTTAATTGCCCTCATTTTGGACCGCAATTTCAAAACTACCCTTTGCCGACCTCTACTTCGATCGATATTGGATCTTTTTCCCTTTCAGGTCTAGTAGTACCAAAACAAACAGTGCCGATTTTAGACCATAAAATCTATTTTTATTGGAATTGGACCACCTTGGCTCCAACCAATGCATAAATAAAATACTAGTTTTGGAGATTATCGGAAATATAAATGAATGCATTTGAGGGTCGGGTTAGTTTAGGAAATTCCTCTTACACAGTTGCCAAGTTGCAGAAAATGCCATGAGTTCACGTAAAGTCCTGTTTGACAGATCAAAGGCTGAAGTCAGATTCTTCATAGATCCTCACATTAATAATATAATTTTGTAGGAAATACACTCAAGTGTAATGGGTTAGGTTCACTTATTATTAGCTTAGGTTAAGAATTTAAGTCAAATTTATTCGAGTCTTGGCAATGTCATCGGCATTCTTTCTTCTTAATCCTCCCAACAGCGGAGAAAAGGGATTGGAACGGCTGAGGTCAGGCGAGCTAAGAGACAATAAGGAAATGAGATTTGAGATGATTGATACCAAAAAGAAATGGACACGAGAACGTACTTGCCCAACACGCAACCTAATCAAAAGCAGATAATCCCAATGAACAGTTTTGTTTACTTGGCCGTTACTTTTTGCTTCTGGATCGCATTTTGCTTCAAAGCTAGTGACGTGCCTGCCTTTCTATAGACATATCATGTGAATATTTGAGCGATACATGCAAACAAATCATTCGGTGAAAGATAAGGTGGTGGTTGCGACCCCACGCACCTCACCACCGTCTGTAGGACTGGGCATGGTCGGTTAAACCGACCATGAGAGCCACTTTGACCC
>JAYMTN010000599.1:0-15708 GCA_036897425.1 Erodium trifolium | reverse complement strand
TTAAATCTTTTAGGGTCCTCGCAGAAAGCGTGAGGATGGATGCGGAACAGGATCGGTATGTGTTCTTCAGGCACATTGCTTTCTCTGAGAATCTCAATGTTAGGCAAGACAGAGACCTCGAGCAGACAATCAAGGATACTAGGACAGAGTTTGATGATTTTCATGGTGTGTGCATCATCGGATTGGAGCAGGTCTTTGAGGAGGTTGAATTTAGGGACCAGAGCGTTGTCTAAGCTTCTGGTTAAGAGATAAGGGTAATAAGATAAGACCTTCACGAGGTCGGGGTTGGAGAGGCCTTTGGAGTAGAAAAAATTGAATTTTGGCAAGAGGGTCTTGTCGGGATCGTATCTGAGCAACCCGGGACGCTTCGAAACGATGCGTGAGATCTGGGATTGTGAAAAGTTGTGGGCTTTGAAGAGATTGAGGACTGAGTCTGGTCTCTGTGGGTCTTTGAAATTGAGACGCTTTGAAACTGTTAAAGCTCTTTCTGGAGATAGCCCACATGAATCGACGAGGTAAGAGAAGGTAAAAGATGGATGGGTCTGTGGATTGGTGGTTGAGGTGCACCTCAATGGTTGAAGAAGATGAAAGGACCTTGGGGTTGCGATTACGCCATTACTATGGCTTGTGAAGCTCAATTGGGTTTGGGTTTTGAAGTGGAATTGAATCGTGTCGACGATACTCGTATTCATGAACATTATTCAGACGATGATGTTAACAGAAATGAGGGAAAGAGAGAGCATGACCTGGTGTGGACACGACTGGATTGAAGACATGAACTCCGGAGGCGAAGTGGATAGGGCTAGGGAGGGGATGGTTAAACGACGCCGTATCCTATTTCAGCCGTTGTACACATGCGTCAGCTCTACTTTTGACAACGCTTTTTCAATAATTTTGTACAACGCTTTAAGAACCGTTCCTATAAATTATGTCATGTGGGCTAATTCTTGGGATAAATTTATATCTTTTTTTTTAATTTGTATTGAAAGATTTATTTAATGACAGAGATAAATTATTAAATTATATTAAAGACTTGGTTTTTATAAATAGTGACAAACTATTGATAAAACAATAAGATCTCAACTTCATGACAATGGATCATTGTCTACACCCATTGAACTATACACTCTTTCAGTGGCCTTCTTTGCCTACAAAAACACCGCAATGAACACAAACATTAAGCCAAACAAAAAAATACTATTTATTTAATTATGTAAGAGTGTAAAATGCCACTCACTTCCTTCTCCCAGTTAGTGCACAAAGTGATGATTAGCATCAACAATGCTTGCATAAACAATGCAATAGTGATCCCAATCCACAATCCCTGTCCAAAAATTACTCAAGAATAGGTAAGTAGGAAAGAAAAAAAGATCATTGAAAAAAAATGTACTATAAGCAATTCACTTTTGATAATTACACAAACATTTCTTTGGCCTTATTTTTTCGTTGCACTTTGTGTAAAGTTGTTAGAAAAAATTATACAAATTCAACAGAAAAAGCAAATTCAAGACACGTTTTATGCAATTATCCAAGAAGATGACAATAGCTTAAAAAAAAAAAATACTTCAAGATAATATGTTGCGACTATCCCACTAAATAACGACATGCATAGATTATTACCTTCCCCCCGATATGGTATACGAAAGCCAACACTATCCCGGCAGGAATTCCCATGAGATAGTAAGATCCCATATTAACTATGGCCCCGAGCTTTTGCTTCCCGCATCCCCTCACCGCGCCTAATATGATATAATCATATATGTTAGAATATAAAACTATAATTTATCTTTCGATTAGTAATTTAAGCACGAACCTGAGAAGACGGATTGGATCCCATCAAAGAAGTGGGAAGCCGCAATGAAGCCGAGCATTTTGCCTACATATGTTACCACCTCTAGCTCCTTGCTATAAGCATATCCCCAAGTGTTTTTACCCAATAGCAACGCTATTGTCATCACAACGCTCTCAGTCGTCACTATGAACACTGAGACGAAGATTGCTAAGCGAGCTGCCTGAGGCCGCCTAGCCCCCAATTCGTTCGAGACTCTTATGCTGATTTACAATGGGAATGGGAAGGATTAGATCGGAGAAAATCTCACTCAGCTACCTTTAAGCATCATCATTCTTAACTAATTACCATTGAGCTTATAAAGTTTTTGACAACCCCTCATGTATTTTTGTCTCATTTTATCCCAATTCCATTAATTTTTTTAGTGTGAAGTGACAAAAATATTTACTCTCAGGGAAAAGGGTATTTTCGTCATTTTACAGTTAGTATTTAAGAGTTGAGCTGGGGACTGACCTTACTGCAGCACTGAGTCCTAGTGGTATCATGTAGATCATTGAACAAGTATTGAGGCTGAAACATGCACATAACCAAGTATCAGTGAAGTTCTATGGCTTGTGTTTTGTGTTAAAATAAGATGTGAAATCACAAACCAGATCGACAAAACCGATGTTTCGAGCTTCGGGTTGGGAAGAAGACCGGAGAGAAGAACCATCATCTCGAACGACCATATTTCCAAGCTGTTTCACAACCCCAAAACCAATTAAGAGCCTGTACAATGTAAGTAGTTCAATATGTATGGACTATTTCAGGGTTATAATAGGTATTTCACAGGAAAAATGAAATGTAAAACGGGGTTAATGGAAACTTTCCGTTAACCAGGTTTTATATAAAAAAAATGAATAAAATGTTAATTTTCTGAACGGGCCCAAAAATACGGCCCAATCTTAAGGCCCAATCAATGGCCCAAAATAGTCTCGTGGCCCGGTTAGAAAATTGAGGGTCGAAAGACATGCCTCTTCTTGGGTTATAGTGCTGGTTGGAGTTTTTAGGAAACCGGGGTTACCGGTCCATTGGCCGGAAATGGCCATCGATACCGGTCACCAACCGATGACCAACTCTAATGAAAACCGTCACAAAATGGAAACAACAGTCTGGACGAGGTTTAAGTCGTCCAGACTGTTGTTCCCCTCCGTTTCATCCACAAATTCGTCCAACCTCCACGGTTCTCCTGAACGAATGCCACAAAATCGCTCATTCGTCTGGATCCGTCCGCTTTGGAGCTCCTCTTAACAACAATAACGAATCAACTCAAACAAGAAAAAGATCGGATCAGAGATATAACCATAGCATTATAGCCGCAGGAACCGCAAGCCTCACAAAATCAAAGACCCCACGAAACGCTTCCTTCGAAAAACCGGTCCAAGTCTTCTTACAAGAAGGAGAGACCCGGACATAGACAACCAGAAACAACGCATTGATCCAATACGACGTCGCATTAGCCAAAGCAGCCCCTTTGTTGCCGAGACCGGTCTTAAACACCAAAACCCAACAAATAAGCAGATGGAGCAACGTTGTGACCCCCGAACTGACCATCATAGGAACAACATTGTTCTGTGTCTGTAAGAACCGAGCGTGGGACTGAAACAGCGCGAAAGCGAAGATGCTAGGAATCATGTACCGAGCGTAGAGCCCTGCCTCTGCGGAGATCTCGGGGTCTTGTCCTAAGAAGACGAGGATGTGTCCTGTGTTGGCCCAGATTATTGCTAAGGGAATGCTCACTAGTAGAAGCACGATCATGGCTCTTTGTAAGTGTATCCCGAGCATGTGGTACTGTTTTGCTCCGTAGGATTGGCCGCAGAATGTGTCCAGTGCACTTGCCATTCCGATCTGTTGAATCAAAAGTCGGGACAAAACAACATAAGACTCGACGAACTGGTTAAGGTAAGGCCAAGATTTGAACTTTCTTGCAGGAACTTGAACTTTAAGGGTTAATGAACAAAACCCATGTTGGGAATTTACAAAATATCAAATGTAAAAGCATCTTCATTGGGCAGGGCGATTAGTCCAGACGAATCTGCTGAAAAATACTGATTCGCCCAACTTTCTCATAGTGGTATTCGCCTAAAGCAAGGCACAAACCACATTTTCAGGGCAAATTAGATTCGCCGGTGAATTGATAGGGGCGAATCTTTTGCCCATGAGTAGAGAGAATCGACGCCAAATGTCAAAAATGACCAAAATACCCCTCTCATTCGCCCCACTACAGATACTCTAAGAAGTGAATGTTGGAAAATTCAATCTTGAATTTGAATTCCAAATCGTTTTTGACCGAGTCTTACTTGAGACATTAATCAGAATTGACTTGACAATCAATTCTGATTATGATAATGATTAGAGTAGGGAAATGGTTAGAATTGTCTTCCCACCATTTTCCCTTTTTACCCTTCCCCATAGCCTTTATATTCCTCATTTCTTAGACTCCAAAAACACAATCAAAATCTGAGTTTGTTAACGATTAGTCATTACATCATGGAAGATCTCTGCCAATACGGACAATAAAGCGTCTTAAGAAAACAGTATTATCAGGACTCGACTAAGTCTCAAATTTCCCATTATCTAAATCTGATTTTCGTTTATGTACTAACGGGATCGAACAGTGAACATACCAGCAAGCTGAAACCGGTGACGGAAGCGAAGGAAGTGGCCATGGAAGCACCGGCAAGAGCAAGCTCTCCGAGGTGACCGACATACATGACAGAGATGACTTGCAGACAGTTCACCAACAGATTCACCGCCATGAGAGGACCAGCCAGCCATAGCTGCTTCTTCACCTCCGCAAAGATCTCACCTTTCTCGAACCCTTTTCTCGGATCAACAACCTCGTAGCTCTCATGGGTTTTGATCGGAACTATGAGTGGCGATTCGAGATTGCTCTGTTTTGGTCCTTCCTCCATGTTGTTCTTCCCCTCCTTATCTCTTGGGACACTTAATGTTTTGCTTCGGACAAAACCTCAATATCTTTTGTTGTTCTCTCCGAATCTCTGCCACATTTGCATCTATTTAGATATTGGTGACAATTATTCACATAAAAATAGAAACTTTGTATTCTTTCTAATAATTTGTAAACAACTCCCAGTCCCACTCACTTAATTTGTCGTTTTGGTCGCAGTTTTTCAATCAAATAATAATTATTTTTTGTGATCTGATCCATTTGCATTGAGACTTGTCCAGGTTCTTTGTTTGGTTTGATGGAAAATGCATGAAAATATAAATAGATTTGATTTGGTCCAATCTCCAGTCTCGGGAGTTTTATCGGTAGTGACTTGTTTGTTTTATCAGTCAAAGCTTAACTCTAAAATATAAGCGTGTTTTCACCAACTGCGCAATAAATTAAACAAATTGATAGTTATGTTGAGAATCTCGAGAAAGTATGACGTGCGCATCTTAGAACCGAAGTAGAAATGTATTGCGTTCATCTTTTTTGTACACAATTCCACCTTTCACTTGTTCAGAAAAACACTCATGGAAGCAAAGATGACAATTAGGCTTTGTAAAAACTAACGGGACCCGTGTTATTTAACAGACGTCGTTGTTTGATGACATTAAATGAAATTTGAAAATACGTTTATATATATATATAAAGATAAACACAATATGTTTTCATTAAAAAGGTTGTTTGAAGATGCGTAATTGGAGGTAACGAACCCACTAATGCAAATTCATCGGTTTCAAAGGGCAAGCTTCGTCTCCTACTTCTTGGATGGTTTCATCGGCTGTTATTGAATTTGAGCCGGCTTGATCTCTTCCTCATTTTTAGTGCTCTTCCCTTTTTGAGCTGTGCTCCTGTTTTCTTGCTTTTTTCGATATTTGTGTAAGTCTGGCGATGAGTATCTCTTCACGTCTTACATTTCCTTAAATTCCAAATTCAAATCCTTATATTCCTTTTCGATCAAAAGAGAAACATTTTTTTCTTATGTCCTTTTAGTAATGGCTTTGTCCAAAATAATTTTTGTTTATTTTCTTTTCTTGAGTAATTTGTGCTTTTCCTAGATAAAATATGTGTCAAAATTTGTCATTCACATGGTAGGGACCCTAACTTAGGGTGATGTTTTGTACTCACAAGAGATATTTTCCTTGTCTCTTATATTTGTGACCAGAATGTCCTATTTTGTATTCATGTCCATAGAATTTTTCAGATTTTAGCCTATTCCTCTGACTAGCTTGCCAGTGCCATTCAACTTCAAGCTGGGAAAAAATATATTCAAAATATCTATTTTTGAAGATCTTGGTCTGTCCTTAAGTAGTGAATAAAATTGGAATTGTGAAATAAGGATGAATAGGAGGACGAATAATTAATATTACAAAATTGTTAGATTAAAATATATATGAAAAATTAAATGTCCCCCGCCCCTCAGAAAAAAAGACATGTGGCATTCGGCCATTGGTCAATGCTTTCGACAGTTGAGCATTCGTCTAGACTTGGGCGATTCTCCCAAACGCTAGCAACTCGCCCGCATAGCATCCGCCCAGCACGTTCATCAGATCAGTGTAGATTCATTCGTGTTGGAATTACATTTAAATACAATCATACAATCAATCACATAATGTCCAACTTTTTTTCCGGAAAGGATTTTGTATATGAAACTCTTCTTGAATAGATGAAAAAGAAATAAGACCTGACTATAAGAATCAATGCTAAACCAAACCAACAGTATATCAAACTCAAACAAAAGAAACATTTTTTATTACAACACTTTTAAAGAATATTCATTTCACGAAGAATATGCAAATAATTAAAACCAAGGAACAATCAAATCAATCATCATCATGACCCATAAGAGTTTAGAACAAAAAAATATCAAACAACAATGTTTAAAGACCAAATCACTCCTCATTCCGAGCTCTCATTCTACTTCCCCATGACCCTTCCTTCTTCCCCTTCCCTTGTTTGGACCTTTTGTGGAGCTCAACAATTTGCTCTTCCCATCTCCTCCTCGAAAACCGGTTACTACTGCTTCTCCTCAAAACCGGCCTGCAACTTCCGGCTCCCAATTTGTAATCATACTCTTCCCGTAGAACCGGGTCGGACAAGGTCTCGTAGGCCTCGTGCAGCTGCAAGAACATCCTGGTCGCTTCTTCTTTTAACGAAGGATCATGGCAAGCGTCAGGATGGTACTTGCGCGCCATGGACCTGTAGGCCCTCTTGACCTCAAGAGAGCCTGCAGTGTCAGGGGTCAGGGCAAGAACCTGATACAAGTCATTACTCGAATCAGTTGCTCTTGCCCTGACCCTGCAGGTAAAGACCGGACGTTGTCGTTTGAAAGACAACGACCGGGACATCATTGGCTTGCAAGAAACCGTGCACGGGATTAGAGAAATGGTGCTGCTCATGGCTTTTGGTTTGTATTCGAATTGGTTGTGATGGGTATGAAAATGAGCCAATGAGAGGAAGGTGGGTTTTATATAGAAACGTGGTTTGAGACCATGAAAGGGATGTACGCGAGAAATGGGAGGAGCTGCCGGCAAATCCAAAGGTGGTTTACGCGTCTCCTCGGAATCATCGAACATTAGAGGAAGAACCTGGTCAGATTTGGACCCTTGTTTTGTAAATTTTAAGGTGGTCGGCTTGATGTTTTTTTAAGAACATTCTCAAAACAAATAGTCAAGTGTACTAATACGGGGTTAAAAAAAGAGAGCCTACCGGTGTAAAAAAAGAGAGCCTACACCTGTATAGTGGTCAAACAATTTACAGAAACAGCGTCATTTTAACGATGTTTTATGTAAAACTTACGTTACTATACATGTAGGAAGTGAAGCGAAAATAACGAACAATTAGGATGTGAAAATAGAAGTCAAGAAACAGTTCTTTCTCGGAGTTCTCTCTTAAAAGTATTTCACAAGAGTGAGAAAGTGTAAAACCTCAACAAATAGAAATCGCCAAACAATATGAATAGCCAGGAATACTAGGGTGGATGAAGAGGGTATTTCTTTTCCAAATGCATGAATCAAGTTGGACTGTCGCCGGAACAGGGTTATTCGCCCGGGCGAGGCCTATCTCCCCCGGCTTCGCCTCCCCATTCACCCACAATTCATCCAGACAACACGTAAAAATCGCATCTCGAACAGGCCGAGTCGCCTGCATCGGAGTTGCTCTTACAACAATTCTTGAACGAGTCCTAGTGAGAGGATAATGCCAACCCTTATGTCAACCCAAAAGCCGTCACTAGATTAAAACAAATCCATGAAACAAACCAGCAAACAAATTTAAATTAACACGCCTCCTTTGACTGAGACAAACCCAAGTAAGGCCTATTGTCACATTCTGGGAACTACATTTGGGACTATTACAACAAACTAGCGTCCATTGCCGGCCACAATATTGTTTAAACCGATACTGAAACGAACGTTCTTGCTCTTCCCTCCGTTGTATCAACTCAAATCTAAAGAGCAAGAATGCAAGAAAAAATCAATTGCAACCAAAACTCTATGCTCGAACAGTATCAAGAAAATCTTGATGGAGGGATTTACCTTGGTCGGGAGAGCAATGCTCGTGAGCATGACTTGACGTTGCTGAGTTCATATTCACTTTGTTATTCGGATCACCTCCCTTGAGGCGTGGAACCTATCAGAAAGAAAAATGTCAAACTGCACGACTCTTCATGGATCTAAACCAAGACTAGGGATGGTTGCGAAAAATGCACAATGCGGTACTCATTTTTTGCAACTTGTAGCCTTCTTTTATAATTGCTAAAAAAGTACCCCGAACTTGTTTCTTTGTTGCAATTTATATAAAAATAACGATTTTATCTTACGATTTATATTTAAAAAATATTAAGTAAAAAACCAAAAAATTGAAATTTTGAAATCCATAAGGGTTACAAAAATTTGGATTTTTTGTTTAATTATTATTTCTCAAGGGTAAAATCTCATATTGAAACAAATTTATACAGAGTGCAACAAAACTACAAGTTCATGGCACTTTTTTGCAATTATCAAAGACGAGGGCTACAAGTTGCAAAAAGTGAATACCTCAAGGTACTAATTTGCAATTATCCCCTTAATCTATATACTCAAGGCAGTAATGAGAAATCATGTTCTTTTAACAATTACCTCGGTAGGAACTGTACTAACATCCGTCGTCACAGGCAATAGCCTGCTCACTAAGTTCTCCATCCATGCAAGTCTCTCCTTCAAGAACCTTATTTCCTCGTCGTTTTTCGTGCCTTCCTCTTGTGCCTTCCTCCTCTCCTCCTCGGCTTGCTTCCGGTCTTCCCGAGCCAGCCTCCTATCTTCTTCAGCTTGCTTCCTCCCCTCCCGAGCCTGCCTCCTATCCTCCTCAGTTTGCTTCCTATCCTCCCAAGCCTGCCTCCTATCCTCCTCAGCTTGCTTCCTATCCTCCCAAGCCTGCCTCCTATCCTCCTCAGCTTGATTTGTAATATCCATCACTTCTTTACCTTTCCTCGTACTCTTTAGAGCCTTCCTTCTGTCTTTCACAATCTCCTTTCCAATGGCCGGAAGATTCATATCAGCATTATTCACAGTTATGCCATTGGCATCATCATTGCTACCACCGATATCATCACGCCGACCAATCCCACCATTTGAACTTAGAGGATTTTTTTTATGCCGAGCCAAGAGTTTTTTCATTGTTGCCTGAAACTCAATTGAAAAACAGATATTCATGAGGAAGATGAAATTTTGGATATTTAGTTATTCAAATTTCAAGGGTAAAACCGTCATTTTGGAACAAATCGACACAGTACTTTTCTGCCATTACCAAAAGAAGTGGGCTACGTTTTGCAAAAAAGAACAGAAAAAAAAATACAGGATACTCTTTTGCAATCATCTCATTAACTTGCTAAAAGGTCGAACACTACACATACAATTTTTTTGGTGTAGCTTTCTTTTGGGGCAGTCTTGCCCTTACGCTTACGGGTTGATATAAAAAGTTCTGCCAAAGTGGGTGTTGCTCCATCGTTCTCCTTCTGCAATCAGATATTCGCTCTTCAGAAAGTAAATTTATAGACAATATTTCAAACTGATATTGCAGATTCAAAAATAATTTATGTTACCATAGCTTCATCTACTCCAGCCAAGCTCCTCTTTGTTCCACTGGTGTGGCGTGTCTTATGCTCTTTACATATAGCTTTGTTTGCTTGACTAAGAGTCTACCATGAAAAGACATAACTAATTATGAACTTGATCAAGAAAATAATAAGGGACAATTGCAAAAGAGTACCCTGAGGTGTTTCACTTTTTGCAAGTTGTAGCTCTCTTCTTTCGTAATTGCAAAAAAAATCCCTTAACTTGTCTCCTTGTTGCATTTTGTGTAAATTTGTTCCAAAATGATGATTTTACCCTTCAAATTGTATTTTTTAAAATTAGCAAGTAAAAAACAAAACCTCCAGAATTTTCACCTCTATTAATTTTCTTCTTCTGTGGACGTATAAAAAGGAAGAAAATTATGAGGGATGAAAATTTTAGATTTATTTCTTTTTTACTTATTATTTTTTTTAAATGGAAAATCGTCATTTTGAAACAAATTTACACAGTGAAACAAATTTACACAGTGAAACAAAAAGACAAGTTCATGGAACTTTTTTGCAATTAGCAAAAAAGAGGACTACAAATTGAAAAAAGTGAATACCACAGGGTACCTTTTTGCAATTATCCCAAATAATAACTTATTGACAAGTCCTACCTTCATGTCATTTGTATTCCAAAGAGTGACGAGGCTTGCCCACTGTTCTTGATCAACTCTAGGCGGTACATTTGCAATCACTTCCTCCATAGACTTGTCCTCATCAAAGTATCGAGTTTTTAAGTTGCACTTATGGCCTCTCCACATATATCCCACTTTTTGTAAGAGTATCTTCTTGATTGCTTTTTCATGAGCTGCGGGGATTTCGAACTTTGACTGCAACCAAAAGTGACTCATAGTTTGATTACAACTAAATCAAGCCAATTTTAATTGCACATTATAAACCAATAATTGCAGAAACGTACCCTAGGTATTCGTTTTTCACAACTTGTAGACCTCTTCTTTGATAATTGCAAAAAAAAGTACTCTGAACATGTCTTTTTGTTACAACTTGTATAAAAATGATGATTTTACCCTTACAATTTAGATTTAAAAATAACTGAGTAAAAAACAAAAAAAATCAATTTTTCATATCCCTTAATTTTCTTGCTCTTTGTAACGTACAAAGAGAAAAAATATTGAGGGATATGAAAATTTGATTTTTTTTGTTCTTTAATTATTATTTATAAAATTTAAATTTAAGGGTAAAATCGTTATTTTAATACAAATTGTAACAAAGTGCAGCAAAAAGACAAGTTCAGAGTACTTTTTTGCAATTATCAAAGAAGAGGGCTACAAGTGGTAAAAAGTGAATATTTCATGGTACTTTTTGGTAATTATCCCTATAAGATAAGCTGATTTGATTTCAAGATTTATTTGAATACCTTTATAATATCCCATAACCCGTCTTTATTCGTAAGAGGCACCTTACGCCAAGTTTTGAAGTTGATGGGTATTAGATTGGGTTTTCTCAAAGCAGCTCCCAAGAACCTCTTTAACAATCCTCCCTCATGATTTATAGGCTGAAGATCGCTACTGAACTCAACAACAACTCTATGGCCTTCAGGTAAATTCCAAATGTGACTCGGTTTAGTGATACTTCGAGTACTCTTGCCTGAAGGACCTGCTCATTGCATGGATAAACTCTACTTGAATTGAGAGGACTTAATAATGAATTGGAAACTAAGAACAATGATGGTGCTTGTTGTCACAAGACTATTCAGCTATAACGGAGATTACTAGTTTTAATCGAGGGTTAGCTGCAGATGATTATCGTGTACTATACGTCCTTTGCACATAACTATCCCCAGCTTACCTAAACTTTCAAAAAAAAATCACAAATTACTCTTTTTCGCCAAAAAATGACAATTTCCCTTTACCCTAATCATAAAAAATACCCTTTTTTCATCTTCTTAATGGTAATATCTAGGGATAATTGCAACAACAACAAACTTGAGGTATCCACTTTTTGCAACTTGAAAGCCCATTTCTCTGATAATTGCAGAAAAGCACCCTGAACTAGTCTACGTTTTGCAATTTGTTTAAAAATGATAATTTTACTCTTACAATTCAGATTTAAAACCAAAAAATTATCCAAATTTTCTTCCTCGGTACCGTACAAAGAGCAAAAAATTTAAGGGATACAAAAAATTGGATTTTTGTTTTTGTTTTTTTACTATTATTTTAAATTTTAAATTTTCAAAGGTAAAATCATCATTTTGAAACAAATTTATACAACATGCAACAAAAAAGACAAGTTCAGGGCTCCTTTCAGCAATTACCAAAGAAGAGGGCTACAAGTTGCAAAAAGGGAATACCTCAGGGTACTTTTTTTTGCAATTATCCCTTTTATATACTCAATTATTTTCTACATTTCATGAAAATGTTTTGATACTTGTGTGCAAAACACGTATAGTACGCAATAGTTATCTGCAATCAACCCTTTAATCAATAATGGCACAAGAGAATTCAGAAACTCCATGAAATGACTAAACCAAACCAAGAAACCATTATCTCAAACGAAGCATAAGCTATTTCATAATCAGATTAAACGATAATGAAGAACAAAAATCATACCCCAGATAGTAACTTTCGAAGAACTTTTAACAGGTTTAACTTGTAGATCTTGGGGAGTACGTTCTATATCCATCGCGACTACTTGTTGGTTTTCCGGGGTTTCTTGTAATGGCTCTGTTGGAGCTCCATGTTGGGCCTCAACATAATTGTGCACACCGTTACAAAACTCTTCATCTACAAAGAAAATCATTGCATTTCAAAAACTAACGGCGGAAGACAAAATCAGAGTAAAATGAAATCATTGAAAAGAACCGTACAAGAGATAGTTGCTGAGCGAGGAGTTCTATGAGCTAGGGGCTTAGGACTCTGATGTCGCTCTGTTGGAGCATGTTGTTGAGGTTCTTCATGTTGCTCAACGTGAGGGTCAGAGATAGACAAAGGCTTGGTTTGAGAACGTGTGTGAGGGCGGGATTGGCGTATAACCTGAGGCTGTTCCGGTGTTTTGACCTCTTGCTGAGTCAAGTTCTCATTGGATTTGGATGCAGAACGTGTTATGCGCTTACGCTTCAACATCTTTGAACCTATAGTTCCTTAGCCATTAGAAAAAAGATATAAAATAGTAGGGATAATTGCAAAAAAAAAGTACCCCGAAGTATTCATTTTTTTTTGCAACTTATGGCCCTATTCTTTGATAATTTGTAAAAAGCACCCTGAACTTGTCTTTTTGTTGCAAATTGTATATAAATGATGATTTTACCCTTACAGTTTAGATTTACAAAATAGTAAGTAAAAAACAAAAAATCCAAAATTTCACATCCCTTAGATCTCTTCCTCGTTGTACCATACAAAGAGTAAGAAATTGGATTTTTTTTGTTCTTCGATTATTATATTCTAAATTTAAATTTACAAGGGTAAAATCATCATTTTGAGAAGAAAAAAAATTATACAAAGTACAACAAAAAGACAAGTTTCATGATACTTTTATGCAATTATCAAAGACAACGGTTACAAGTTGCAAAAAGTGAATACCTCAGGGTACGTTTTTGCAATTATTCCTAAGTAATATGTTCGTTCAAATCCATAGCATAACAATGATCAGAACTTCAAATCTTTTACATGATTTGCAGTTCTGTTTCACAAGAAAACTTTTTCCCACTTTCTTCCCTTCTCTAACTTTCTAGGTAAATAAAATACAAACAGAACCTATAAAGCACAGAGGTCCAGCTGAACTGTATGACAATGGCAGAGACAATTTGGCCTATGAAACCCAAGATAAGGTCCAAACTCAACCCATTGGACAATTTATATGTAAAACCACAAAACTTTAGCATTTTGGTCATGATTCATGACCCTAGTTTCTATCCACAAACTACCACAACTAATTGCAGATACAAAACAGTACTGAAGCTAAAATTGAAGAAACTAGTGGAAGATGATGAACAACAGACCTCACCCAGTTAAGAAGGAGCTGAAATGTCAGTGAGAACCTCAAACCCTGATAAAAAAAAACCACAAAAACGAAATGGGTCAACAGGTTTGAACCGTTTCCTGAGCGAATCAGAGATAAAAATGGTTTCTTTACTATAATCCCAGGTCGGAACGCCCAAAAAGTTCAGAACTTAGTGTAAATTTCATAACGTACCTTGCGAGTAGAACCCGAGTTGCAGAGGAAGAGAAGGAAGAGACTGGTTTATCGAGTGAACCCTCTCGAAATGACAAGCCGGTTCTGTTATATCGTGACTCAGAAGCCAAAACGTCGTCGTATTTGACCGACACTTCCAACGCTTTCAAAGCGTTGCGTTTGTAAAAGTATCCATTTTCTTGCCTTGGTAGAATTATAGTATTGTTAGGGTGAGTTTAGTGTAATAAACTCTTGACGGCAATGATTTTTGGTTTGACGTTCTTTACAAGTATCCCATCAATAAATTAATTTGTAATAACTTCTTATGCAATAACCTATGAAAAAAATTGACGAGGAAATCGTATACAACTAACATGTAATAAATTAATTTGTAATAAGTTACTTTACAATAACACATAATACTTTCATAACTTAATATTTTGTATACAATAACATGTAATAAATGAATGGAAGCGGGGAGGAGAATGATCTGTTTGTGAACACGTTCGTGGACACAACAAAAGGGGGTGAAGCACTTGTGTGCTTGAAAACAAATAACCCTTCTCGGGCATATCTTCGTCGTGATTGCAAAGTGGTGGTGGACTTGATCAAAAGTGTGTGTATATTCCAATCCCCGTTAGGCCTTATTATTTTAGAATGCATTTTCATCTTGTCTATGATCATATGTCCATATTAAGTTTGTTCGACGTTCAACGAATAGGGTAATTCACTAACTTGCTAAATTGACCCGTCATTTGACTACACACTTTATTTTAAAACAGAATACACTGCAAAGCGGCGGGGGGGGACATTTTTTTTAAGAATAAAGTGAGTGTAATCAAATGACAAAACTTAAAATCAAAACAATTAAAGGAGAGTTTAATAATTTTCAATAAATATAATTGAAACAAGAAATGGGATAGAATGGAGACGAAGAACACAAACAGATATTAAAACCCGATCCACAAGATGTATATTCCCTAAACACAATAACCAGAGTGAATCCCAATCGAAAATTCAAAATTACACATCAAATAAGTCCCACCATTCCAACTCTCATATCCTCACAAATCTTAGAAACTAAAGAGAGACACAAGTCCAAGGTAAACTGCTAAGAACCCGACTGAGAAAGTCAAGGAAGAAGCGCCTGAGTGTCCCGGAGATGGAGCCGGAGCTGATCCGTCATTGTCGCCGGCAGTGGGAGTAGCAGTGGGAGGAGCAGCACCACCACCACTTGGAGAAGGAGAGACAGCTGAAATAAAAAAACAATTAAATTATGTTACAATCCCATAATCCAAAATCCAATAAATCTACATTCATTTTCTAGATCATTCACATGATCACAATCTCACAGTTCTCTCATATTGTTATCATTAATTATGAAATGTAATGCATTACTGTAAGAACTTGATATGACCAAAAATCAGGATCAGAACATACCAGGAGCACCAGCAGGAGACACTGAAAACAAAAACATAGAAATAATCAGAGATTGCAGTTAATACAAGGAATAATTGCAAAATAAAAATACAGTGTATCTATTAATTTATTTATTTTTGCAACTTGTAACCCAATGAAGAAAATCATGAGATATGAAATTTTGGGTTTTTGTTTATAAGGGTAAAATCATCATTTTATACAAATTTATCATTGTCAACAGAGAGGGCAAATTGCAAAAAAAAAAAAAAAAATGAATACATA
>JAYMTN010000598.1:0-15722 GCA_036897425.1 Erodium trifolium | reverse complement strand
ACCTCTACATCTCTGCGAAGACGCGAAGACCTGACCGAGACGAAGAAGACGAGGTCTAAAAGCAAAACGAATCAAGTAAAATAAATTTCTATTTTCGTTTACAATTTCTCTTTTCGCTGTCTCGTCTTCTCTGCGTAGCCCTAATTTGTCGATAATTTTCCGGCATTTCGGCTGCAGCGCATGAGGATTTGCATGGATTTGGGTCGAGATTGGGTGGGAGAATCGCAGCAAGTTGATGTGATTGGGATACGAATTGAGAGCTAGAATGGTATTTGAGCCCTTACCTGATTGGGTTTCTACATATGCGTTTGGATTGCAATGTTTATTGATATTATTTGTTTGTAGTGTGTTTGATTGCATTTTTAGAACAAAACCCACCTGGCTGTTGATGTAAATGTTGAATGTTAGAATGGGGTTCGAGATTGATGTTTGGAATCTTTGAAAAAAGGTGAAAAATACGAGAATAGTAGTTTTTGAAAGGGCAAAAGAGTTTGGGGAGTATGATGAACATTGTACATTTTTTCGTTATCTTGGAAATCAACTCAACTAGAAGCTTAAGCTGATATTTGAAAACCCCATTATCATTTTGTATCCCGAACCCCATCGAAACGTGGGATTATTCGTTGGCCTGACTTAATGGAAGTAGAAGATGTCAAGGAATCATATTAGCAAACCCCGTTTGGTTTTGAACTCAGTTGAGTTGAGTTCTGTATATTCAAAGTTTATGACCCAGAATAAGAATGTGGCCTGAACGGCTGAATCTCATGAAACGATTTACTCTATATCCTTGAAACTAAAAATTTCAGTGAGTAGTAAGGTAAGTAACTATGATCTCAAGGTGTGCATGTCAAAGATAGGACATCGCATATGTTTTTAGTTGTTAACAGTTTCATAGGCATCTTGGTATCTCAACATCTACAACACCTTTAAATATGGTTATGCACGGATAGCTGGATATTGATGGGAATTTTGGATTACCATACATTTGAAGTAGTGCAGGTCTAAACGACTAAAGCTCCATTGAACTTATAATTATCATGAGCAATATCTGTATTTCATTGGCGTCCATACTCGGCAACATAATCTTTCTTCTTATTTTCTTTCTTTATTGCTTTTAGATGTATAATTTACTTTCACTACTCTAGGCTATAAATCTTAAAATATTATTAATTACTGTTTCAGGGCACACCCCACTTCAATGTTGGTGACAGTGTATGGGTTGCGGATACTGATTTAGCTTGGGTTGATGGATTAGTACAAAGTGTTAAAGAAAATGAAGCTGAGGTTCAAACCAGTAGCGGGAATACGGTAAATTGAGATCGATACCAAAACCACATTCTTTCAGTCCAAAACAGGTTTCACTTTTTGTGGCCTTTTTGGTAATTTTTCCCTGCTGGGTGTTTGATTGTTTTTTTTTGTGTGCGAATAATTTTCTCCAAGAGATTCAGTGACCATCCTGGTTAATAAAAGGATAAGAATACTACTTTGGATAAATCTCTTCTAGATTTTTTTACGCATTAATTTCAAAAAGTTTGTGGGTCCACAGCTATTGTTTCTATCTCCATATAAATATTCAATACAACAGGATCTTTCTTTCATTTCCCTTTTTATTTTCAAATTTATCTCTCAAGCATTTATCAAATAGGAGAATTTTTCTCTTGCCTTTTGGACGTTGTCACGTCAATATCATCCAATGTTTTCACTACATAATGATCATCCCTCTATGTAAATGCCCTCATTTACTGTTGTGTCAAATTGTGAGTTCCACTGCAATCAGGCATTCGAAACCAAATCCTAGTTTATATTGATGTTGTACTTTGACTTTTCCTTCCTTGATAATTTTATCATTTTCATGCTGCCAGGTGGTTGCAAGTTTGTCAAATATACATCTAAAGGATACAGACTGTCCAGCTGCCGGAGTTGATGACATGACTAAGCTATTGTACTTGCACGAGCCTGGAATTCTGCATAATTTGGGAACTAGATATGATTTAAATGAAATCTATGTAATATCCGCTTCATCTTCCGTTTTGAATTAGTTAAATGTTTACTCTGTGGAGAGAATTTGTTGCTGTAGTTATGTGCACCTTTTGATATTTTGACTTCATGGCAGACTTATACCGGAAACATTCTTATTGCTCTCAATCCATTCAAATATATATCAGAATTGTATGATAAATGCGTAATGGAAAAGTACAAGGGAACCCCGACAGGAGAGCAGGGACCGCATGTCTATGCAATTGCTGAGGCTGCATATAGGTGTTTGTATATTCCTTTTAGAATCTTATTTATTGTTTTGATGCAAATAGCATGCTAAGTGGCTTAAATTTGAACCAGGGCAATGATTGATGAGGCAAAAAGCAACTCTATTTTGGTCAGTGGCGAGAGCGGAGCTGGCAAGACCGAAACAACCAAAATGCTTATGCGCTACCTTGCCTTTATGGGTGGCAACACTGGTTCTGAAGGAGGACGGACAGTTGAGCAGAAAGTTCTAGAGGTAAGTTGGATGCTAAGTTAACGATCAAAAGAAAAATAGAGAAAAGAAGTTAACTACACTATTAGGAGGCTTATGGTTTTGGTCAGCAGTGTTTGTGTGTTTTGAGTTCCTAAAACTTCAGATGAGAATATGATATAGGAGAGAGGGATAGGAACTCTAGGTCAGATATCTTCAAATTTGATGAGCATGACTATACAGAGCAAGGACCTTTTCTCTTTATAAAATTGGCACAAGAGACTGACACAACAAAATGAAATCTACATAGGCATCCTTGTTATCTGGCATGTGTTTAAAGTTGTGAATGGTTCGCCTCCTTTCTCGTATGGGTTGTTTCCGATCTTTTTCATTTGAACTCACCTGAAGCTTTTGTACATTTCTGATGTGATGCAGTCAAACCCAGTTCTTGAAGCTTTTGGCAATGCAAAAACTGTTAGAAATAACAATTCCAGGTGAGATATTATGAGTCCTCCCTCGATATTGCCTGTTACTTGTGGCATTATCGTCTTTGTTGTGCATTTGGTTAACCTCAAAACATTCATGTTCATGTGTGGAATACTGGTTTCTGTTTCTACATTCTTGCACATGGCAACTCCTTTAAAAATGAAATCGATTTTCTCATAATCATAAGGGTCATATGATGCTGCTTGTTGAAGTTGTCCCACATTAGAAGAATGTTGACTTGGTTATCACCTAATAAGCATCTCGACTTGCCGTATCCACCCATAAACTTGAGTTTTGGGGTTGGATAGGACTTTAGTGGTATCAGAGCTAGTTTGTGCTTGTGAGTTTTCCCTGGAGTGTATGACATTCCCTTAGGTTCCCAAGTGCGCACCGGTGCCCCAGTGTGCAAGATGTGCGAGGTTCGCACATGATTGGAGTGTTGAAGATGTCTCACATTGAAAGAGTGGGCTAAGTGACCACTTGATAAGCATATTGAGGCCTCCACCCATTAGAGCTGGTCCTTTGGTTTTTAGGGGTGGTCAGGCTTTAACATGTATCAGAGCTGGTTTGGGCCTGTTATTCTGCTTGCTCTGGGCTACAGGACAGCCCTTTAGGTGCCCCAGTGTGCAACACGTGTAGGCTCGGATGTTAGGGGAGTGTTGAAGTTGTTCCACATTAGAAGAATGTGGACTAAGCGATCGCTAAGTATCTTGAGGCCTCTACCCATAAGCTTGAGCTTTTGGGTTGGATAGAGCTTTAACACTGTTCAAGCTTGCTCATCAGGCTGCCTCATATCATTCTGAAAAATGAAAATAGCAAATTCTCCTTATTTAAATGAATGATACCTACTAAGAGAAGATATTAGATGTGATTAACCTATCTCCTGCTCATTCATATAGCATTGGATATATGATGTATTAATTTGTGTGATCTGTTTATACTGATGTTCTTTTGAATATGTCACCGCAGCCGTTTTGGAAAATTTGTTGAAATTCAGTTTGACAAGCAAGGAAGAATATCAGGGGCAGCCATCAGAACTTATCTATTGGAGAGATCTCGTGTTTGCCAGATCTCAGATGCTGAGCGCAACTATCATTGTTTTTACCTTCTTTGCGCGGCACCACCAGAGGTGGATAACTTAACTTGATCACTGTTTTTGTGCACGTCCCTTACATTTCAATTAAACTTTAGGTACAATATTGTAGCTATTAACTATATGTCTAGCAGGTTATCGAGAAATATAAATTGGGACATCCTCAGTCATTTCACTACCTAAATCAGTCCAATTGCTATCAACTGGCTGGTGTAAATGATGCTAAGGATTATATTGACACTAAAAAAGCTATGGATGTTGTTGGAATAAGTGAGAAGGATCAGGTCTCGCCTTTCATGTGCATCCTTGTTTTGGATCATTTGTCACATTGAATGGCAACCGCTATTCATGTAGTGAAACTGTAGTAAACTCACTCTCTCTTTCTCTCAGGATGCCATTTTCAGAGTTGTCGCTGCAATTCTTCATCTTGGTAACATTGACTTCGATAATGAGGAAGAAGAAGTTGTGGCGTCAGTTATAAAGGATGACACATCCAGATTTCATCTGCAAATGACAGCAGAACTTCTCATGTCTGTCTGGAGCTAATGCAGTCACAATATTAGTCCTTTTACTTCTATATGTGTCTGTGTTGATCTATCTCTTTTTTCAGGTGTGATCTTCAAGAAATAGAAGATGCATTGTGTAAGCGTCTAATGGTTACTGGGCGAGATAAAATTAAAAAAAGTCTTGATGCAACAGGTGCAGCAACTAGCAGGGATGGTTTGGCCAAGACGATATATTCTCGTTTGTTTAGTTGGTAAGAGACTATTAGACTCTTGATTGATTCTTTATGCCCAAGGGCAAGGATGTTCCAAGGATGTGTTATTTCTGATATATCCAGGTTGGTGGATAAGATCAATGAATCTATCGGGCAAGATTCTACATCAACAGGTCTCATTGGAGTCCTTGACATCTATGGTTTTGAAAGCTTCGACTCTAATAGGTAAGGCTTGATTGCATAAATATGTGGGCATGTGTGAGAGAATATATGGTTACATGCATCAGTATTAGTTGGATCTAATATAAATATGGTCGCATCACCTCCATTCTACTGATTATTGATACGATGATTGGAATAGACACCTGATCTAATGTTGATTAATCACTTTTCTGTTTTACTTTGTTGTTTTGATTTTGCAATTTGTATATCATGCAGTTTCGAGCAATTTTGTATAAATTTCACAAATGAAAAGCTGCAACAACATTTCAACCAGGTATGAGGTTAGTGATATTTTACATGTTCAGATATAACTCTACTTTTCAGCATATAATCTAAGTTCAGTGATGGATTTCAGCATGTGCTTAAGATGGACCAAGAGGAGTACACAAAAGAGGATATTAGTTGGAGTTACATCAAATTCATTGATAATCAAGATGTCGTAGATCTTATTGAGAAGGTTTTGATCCATCCTATTCTGATTAATATTATTCTTTGGACCCTATCAGACTTACTACTCTACTCTATTGCTCATTCAGCACTTCAACTATCAGTACACAATCTGCTGAATTAGTTCTCTTTCACAGGTCTCTAATTCATGGTACTTTTGCAGAAACCAGGCGGAATCATTTCATTGCTTGATGAAGCATGGTATGATAACATTTCCCACTCCGAACTTCACACATACTTTTTTTCCTGAACGATCTTGACCTTGATGAAGCATGGATGTTTCGTTTATTTATTAACTTAAAATTTTCTTTTTACAGCATGTTTCCAAAGGCAACTCATGAAACATTTTCAGAAAAGCTTTATCAGACGTTCACTAGTCACAAACGCTTCATCAAGCCAAAATTAGCTCGCTCAGACTTTACCATTGTTCATTACGCGGGAGAGGTGAGTCATGGTTCCTGTGTTTTCTATGTATGATTTTTTACTTTCTAATGTTGATTGCCATCGCATTGAAGAATTATCATTCGGTGCACTTTTTCTCAGGTTCAATATCAGTCTGAACAATTTCTAGACAAAAACAAAGACTATGTTGTTCCTGAACACCAAAATTTGTTGAGTGCCTCCAAATGTTCTTTTGTAGTAGACCTTTTCCCTCCAGCACCTGAGGAGGCACCCAAGTCATCGAAGTTCTCATCTATTGGTTCTCGTTTCAAGGTATTTTAATTTCTGCCATTCTTGTTTCCATGCAGTGGATCTTTACCTCATAAATTACGTTCATTGTTAGGTAAATTTTGTATTGAGCGATGCCATATGCCATTAAAATTCTCTGTCCACGCTACTCTGAAAGGTTAAACTTTTGTTCTGACCTAATTGATGCAGGTACAACTACAGCAGTTGATGGATACACTTAATTCTACGAAACCTCACTACATTAGATGTGTGAAGCCAAATAATCGATTGAAACCTGGCATATATGATAATGTCTGTGTATTGCGACAACTACGCTCTGGTGTGAGTAGAACATTTTATTTACTCTTCAAGGTTTTAACCATTTTGCACTGTTTGGGATGCTGGAAAGTAATGAACTTGAATGCCTATTGGTAATTTTGTAGGGCGTTCTAGAGGCAATTAAAATCAAATGTGGTGGATTTCCTGCTCAAATGCCATTTGATGAATTCCTAACTAGATTTCTTGTTCTTGCACCAGAGGTTTTAAACGGGAAGTAAGTAATCCCAAACAAACTATAGAAAATGAACAATAAATAATACAATCTTTGTTCGATTAACTCAATTCTGTGATGCCTTTCATTGATCTGATATGATAAACTTTCTTTTAATGTAACATAACTGCATCTACGAGCAGCTATGAAATGAATGTTGCATGCAAATGGATTCTGGAGAAGTTGGAGATTGAAGGGTATCAGGTATTACCAAACCTAGTATTGCATGTTAACCTTGGGTATAAAACTTTAACCTCTTATTTATTCTATTTCTTTGATCAAATTATTTCAGGTAATGAGATATACTGGCCTCAATTACTCAGCTTACACTTCCATTTGATATGTTGAAGGATGATCCTTTACTTTATTTTTGATGTAAGATTGAAGTTGGTACAAAATATTACCTTTGCTTGGTTTTGCAGATAGGGAAGACAAAGGTATTCTTAAGATCTGGTAATATGGCTGATTTGGATGCAAAGAAAGCAAGGGTACTTCATAACTCAGCGAAGGTTATTCAGAGGCAGATGAAAACTTATTTTTCTCGGAAACGTTTCCTTTCCATGCGAAGGGCTTCTATCCGCATACAAACCCGCTGGAGAGGTGAGTCTTGCGCGTGTATCTTGTTCCCTAAAACTATATTAACTGTTGGGGAGCCCTGGACCTTACCAAGGAGGAATACACATTAGAGCCCATTCTTGACCAAAAGACTAGCCTAGTATGTCTTGAGTCTAAGGTGTATATCAACTCTTCTTTTATCTCATATTTACATGATGAGGGACCTAGACTCACATGTGGACACAACATTAACAAATTTAACAAGCTAGGCACATCATATCCTGGAATTTCCAGTTGTTGCATATGAGTAACAGGTTTTACATACAGTTTGGTCCTCTTCGACCATGCCAATAGTTTTTGTACCGTTGAGACTTCGGCTTTGGTTTGCTGTTAAAATGATTTATTCTTGAACTTACGGTCTTCATATTTATGTTTTCTCACGGTTTCAGGGAAACTGGCTCGCAAGGTGTATAAGGAAATGAAGATTGAAAAGAAAGAAAGAGCAGCTACCTGCATTCAGAAGGATTTCCGTAGACTAACAGCCAGAAGGTCCTTCATCGAGGTCAAGTCCTGTGCAGTTATCCTGCAGACAGATGCACGAGCTCTTTGTGCTCGTCATGAACTTACAAGTAGAAAGAAATCAGGAGCAGGGAAGACCATACAGGTAGTTACCCGTCTTTTCCATGCTCTCCAAGAAAGATTATTACTTGATTGTAATTACTTTATCTATTACATACAGGCCTACTGGCGTTGTTATATTGCCGTTTCGCGCTTTCACAAACTACAGAAAGCAGCATTAGTGACACAAAGCTCATGGAAGAAAAAAAGCAAAGGTCTTCCAGTTTCAAAGGTAGTAGCCATTAGTAGACTCTAATTAGATCTTTGATCGAGTAACTAATATTTCTGACATTTTCACGTCCGTATTTAAAACTTGAATTTCTTGTCTCTGCTTCCATCATACATGATAAGATTAGGGGGGTTGCTTTAAACTACCCTTTGAATCGCCCAATTACAGGATACAAAATTACTACAGCAGAGAACATAAAGTGTGTTTCTTGACTCAAATGAATCGTAAAAATAAACAAGAAATTCTGGTCAGAACTATATTCTAACAAAAGGGTAGTTTAAAGTTCACATTTTGTCACAAGGTAGCTTTTCGTAAGCGGAAGTTTCAAAAGGGTAGTTTTAAGCAATTACCCCATAAGATTATTGCTTTTTTAGCCATGCGTAGAACTCCAAAAGTTGGACATGTAAGGCCACTAATTGGTGTTCAAAATCATGTACTCAGAGTTACCTGGAAAGAACAAATGGACAGAGGATTCAGTTGCAGGATAATCAAATTCTAGAAATTAATCCATTGCCTGTCAATAAAGAGGCACGTCCTATTGTTAACTGATGTTGAAGAACTATCTTGATGTGTTAGGCTACTAACTGATGTTGAAACCATGCATTCAGACTCAAAAGGAAGAAGCAAAAGCAGAAGCAGAAGCAGAAGGACAAGGGATAAAGCCAAAGGATAATAACAGAGTTAGTGAACCTATTGCTTTGCCCGGGGATAAAACAATTCAAATGATTGAAGAACCCGGTGTTCCTTTACAAGGTGACGACAAGATCAAAGCTTTGACGGCAGAAGTTCAACATTTGAAGGTGATGCTGATGTTAAATCATACATCTATATTCGATCATTGTACGTTATGATGTTTCCGAAATCAATATTGACATGAAACAAACAGCCCACTTCGGTTGGCCTGAGGGTGAAGAGAGCTTTCTCGTTTCCTTAAGGTCACGGGTTCGAACCCCATTGGGCACACCTGCTTGGGAGCAGGTGTGGGTGGAGGTTAGACTAGGCTAGAGTAGGATTTCCCTGTTTTCTTTCCGATGAGAACTCGCTAACTTCACCACTCATGTTTAACCTAACATGTTGATCACAGGCCTTGTTGCAAGAGCAGAAGCAAAGAGCTGATGATTTGGAAAGAAAATATGCAGAAGCACATGTCTCTATGAAAAGGTATTTATCATATGTATCCCTGTATGATTAACATTAATTTAAAGAGTCTGTCATAAATATAAAAATCATCATTCGACTTGAATAAAATCAAGTTGTTGCTTTAATTTAGGTAGGACTAGGAATGAAAACTGAAAACCATTAGATTGAATTTTTTAACGGCTGAGATGTTTCCAAAACGTGACTTAACATTGGAAAGTTCCAATCTTAATCTGAACCGTTAAAATTGCAATTCAATGGCTATGGTTAGTTTCTTATTTTTCATATTTAACTTTCCAATCTTAGGGTTTTGACCCGAGTGTTACCCATATGTTAGGTATGTAGTATATTTGCTCTCCTTAAACAGCCTAAGACAAGTTTAAGCAAGTTCTTCGCGTTGAGATAATAAATCTGTTGGAAATGTATGGCTGATCTGGTTTTCGAAAGAAAAAAGAAGATAAAAAGGACATTAGATAGATAAAGATCTTCGTATTCTCTTTGATTATTAATAGAAGCTCCCGCTAATTATTCAGTCGATATTATATCTGATATAGTGTTTCTCAGGATGGTAAATTCCATGTCAGACCAATTTTCAGAGTTGAAGAACATCTTGCATACTTTACCAAACTCGGGTGATGATCAGGATGGTATGTTAAAATTTCCTTCTTTGTTGCTGATGATTAAATAAATCACATTACTCTCGTTCGTAAAGGCATCCATTTCTGTTTGCATTATGCAGGAGCAGAGCGTTTGAATAGCAAGAAGGAATCGAATAGCAAGAAGGGTTCGAAGAGCAAGAAGGAGGGAGCATTTGATGTCTTCTGATTGAGTTTTTGCTGTGTACTGATTTGTATTAGATTCAGAAAATTATAGGCCTTTTGGTGTAACAAAATAGGCATACTCTTCATTTAGGATAAAAAATTCTCTAGTTCGATTAGATATAGGTAACGTTAGCACGAGAAAACCCGTGTGTATAGAATGTTAGGAAAATCATTTGAGTAGGCCAAAGTTTCAGTTTCCATTTTTACTTGTATGTCAATCATCATGAATATATAATATACACTTGCTTCTTGGTATAGTCTCAGCCGAGTCGCCTCTCCCTATTGTGCCAGTTAGTACTCTGGTCTCTTACTGACATTTCGAGGCCAATTGACCCTTGTTGACCCTTAAAGCACCTGCAGTCATCGGCGGGAAGGGGGCTTAAAGGTGTCGGTGGAAAGAAAACGCTGGCAGACATGTCGAAAATGTCGGCGGAAAGATGGTTGAAAGCCTCTTGCGGATTGATGCGGCGGTAAGGTTATCGCCGGTTTTAGCCGGCTGAAACCATTCAACATCACCTTTTGTTACTCTTTTTTGTATTAGTTTCACCTCGCTTACTAGACTGCAAATGAATTTTTCTCCTTCCGGCTGAAAGAGGAGAGATAAACTCTTTTATTGTTATTATTTTATTCTTTCAGCCTCAACCAAGCTGAAAAACTGCGGATGCTCTCACACTGGGGATCCGATTTCCAAGGTTGGATTTTGTGAAGTTCATGGATGTGTCACCTATCATGGTAGCGATACACTGAGTTATTTTCTAAAAGATGGATATAATGCTGACTATCGAGCCATTCTTATAGCAACGGGGTCGCTGGCCCCATTGATTGCCAATGATCTTTTAGACTTAATTATATAAAGGTATTTCTTATCGTTTGAAAGGGATTTCCTTGTTCTTTAGTTCTCTCAACTCGCTCAACATAACTGGCTTTTACCCAAGAAACCCGAAAATGGAATTTTTTTCCATTTTCTTGAACTTGCTCCATTAGTTTATATAAGAAGTTAAATATTTACTTTCCAATCGAATTTAGACTTAATTATATAAAGATTCGAGCAACTGCAAACATTAACCAAATTCATACACGAATAAATCTAAATTTAAACTCGATTCAACTCGTATAAAGAAAGGCCGCAGTCCTCCTACTTTTTTTCAGTTTGAGGTTTTAATGATCAGAAAGAGAGGACATAATGGAAGTATTTGGTGATGTTGGGTTGAGGTAGTACTATACTCAGGCTACATTGAGCATGTTTCTTCATGGTGGGCTTGTTTTGTTCTCTACACATTACATTAAAGGTAGCTAAAGAATATGAGTACAAATAATGAGTGGAACAAGGTACCTTCTCTATATACATTGGAAATGTTGAGTTAAAGCCTCCACAAGTATTTTTCTATGTACCCAAAACAAATAATGATGGATGTAAAAGAGCAACCCATTTTATTTCAAAGTACTCATATATTGTGATAAAAAAGAATTGTATCTGATATGTGTATATCAATGTTTTGTTAATTTTGTATTTATATAACGTGAAAAGAACTTGTATGTAAAAAGAAGATATAATTCTAAAAAAGTATCCTGAGATCTTAATTTTTTTGTGACTTGTAGTCTTTTTTTTTTATAATTACAAAAAATGTCATGAACGTGCATAAATTTCTTTCAAATGACAATTTTGCCCTTGAAGAACAAAAAAATCCAAATTTTCACATTCTTCGAATTTGTCCCTCTTTGTTTTTTACTTATTATTTTTCACATGTAACTTTTTAAAAGTAAAATCGCCAGTTTTATAGAAATTACAACATATAGATAAGGCCATCATACTTTCATACAATCATAAAAAAAAAAAGTATAAGTTACAAAGAAAAATGAAAATACCTCTTTTTTTTTACAATCATCCAGGAAACATGCAACAAAGATTGGCTCACCAAGTTGAATTTTTTTTGACTGCCCATTTCATTTAATACCCATTTATAGCATCTGCAGTGATCATCATCATCATTCACAATTCAGGCTGTTGAGTACACAATATTATTTCATCAGCTTTAACATGAATGACCCATAAATTCAAGCAACTCTCTCTATATAACTCTACATGTCCTCTCTAGCTTCTCTTGGTGCTTCATACAACCCTATATCATCACCATCATCTCTCTCTCTCTCTCTCTCTCTCTCTCTCCATTGTTTCATAGCATGTATAGAAAACCAGTGCTCAGTAGCTCTCTGGTACTAAGCCATGAAGATCAAGATCAACATCAACATGTAGTTTGGGCTCAAACCATCTTTGAGTGTGGCTTCTGCAAGAGGCAGTTCAGGTCAGCTCAAGCTCTTGGAGGGCACATGAATGTCCACAGGAGAGAGAGAGCCAAACTTGCCTCCTCATTCCACCACCACCACCACCCAAAACCCAAACCTCTCATCACACCATTTTCATCTCCTCACCATGAAGAAGAGACCAAACCAGAAGCCAAGTCTTGTGCTTGTTGCCACAATGCTGATGAGAAAGGAGTGAGAAAGATGGCTGTGAAGAGCTACATGGCACCTCCAGCTTCAGCTCATGATGGGTTAGACTTGGATCTCACTATGGGTTTGGTTAGAGATCATCCAAAGGAGGATTTGGATTTGGAGCTTAGGCTAGGGTTTGCTAATTAGGTTATATATAATACCTTCTTCACTAATATGGCTATGTCTTGTTATAGCTTCTTTTGCAACTATATATGCATTTTGTAACATCTCATTCAGTGTCAAGTTCAATATGATCATTAGCTATTTACATCTTTATGTGAAGAACCCATATATCAGCAAAGATTTATCTTCTGATATCTCATTTTTTTATGTTTCAACAAATGGTGATGGGCCAAATTTAGCCATGTTTTTTTGTTGTTGTTGACATGCCTCCAAACATGAGCATTGGAACTCAAGAGTTGCAAAATCTTATTTATTTATTATTATTAGAGAGAATTGTTTTCAAGAACTCTTTTGAATGGCCCACTTACAAAAAAAAAACCTACATTTTGAGAAAATCTGAATTTTAAACTACCCTTTTGAATCACTTAATTACAGGAGGTAAATTGACTATAGCAGATAACATAGAGAATTTTAAATTTAAGAAATAATAAGCAAAAAAATAGAAAATTCAGAATTTTTACCTTTTTTCTTTTCTTTTTCTTTCGGACATACAAAGATAAAGAAGATTAAGAGAAATGAAAATTCTGGATTTTTGTTTTTAAAGTGCAACAAAAAGGTAAGTCCATAACACATTGTAATTATCAAAGAAAAAAATGATACAACATTGTAGAAAATGAACATCTCAAAAAATATTTTTTTTTCTTCCAATTATCCATAAAGATTAAATGCACTTATGGTGAGAGTTACACAATCACATGAAGCTATAAAGTGTGTGTATAGCAAGAACAAAAGGGGAAGACAAAAATTTAATAGGTTTTGATTGTGGCAGGACTCAAAATAATCTCTAGTTCCCAACATTGATATGATATCCAATTAAATAGAATTAAATTTGGTTGTTGGTATTGTTGTTATAAACCAATAACATTATGGTGTTCCCAACAGTTCTCTACTGGGTTTTGCATAGTTCCCATATTGTCTGGTGTCAGTGGCTCATATCATCATGACCTTTCCTTAAAAAGAAACCCAGAATTTGAACACAGTTGAAACCTGAAACTTGGGTACATATCATCTCATGAATCAGAGGTTAGGAGCAAAAGGGTGTGTGTGTGAGAGAGAATTGGGACATTTGGGGATGCTCAAGGGCCTGCCCTAACCCATATGTTTTTGTGAAAGTGGATTCAATAGAGAGAGAGAGAGTGAGCAATGGCATGGGAATCTGGGGATATCAGAGAGCTATCACAATGGTCAAGACTTGGAGCCCAAGTTACCATCAATATCACATCATCATGTGCATCCTCTCCCATCACTTCATGTATCTTCCACCTTATTTTGGGGTTGGGGGACAGGTCGAACGACGATTTTATGTTTTGGGTTTCAATATTGAGTCGGATCTTGACCCGTCGGTTGAGTATGGAAAATGTTATCGTAGGGTTGAGCAAAAGATGGGCGAGAATTTTGTGTTCGGTTTTAATACCGAATATGATCTTGACTTGGTTGAGTATGATAAATCTCATTGTAGGGTTGTGGAAAAGACGGGTGAAAATTTTATGCATTCGATTTTAATATGGAACCTGATCCTGGCCCATCGATTGTGGTAGCCTTGGTTTAGGGTTGGGGAAAAGACGGGCGCAAATTTTATGTTTTATCTGATCTTGACATGTCGATCGGATACGAGCAATCTGTATTTTAAATATTATTATATCGATTCATTAGATGATTTGGAATAAGTACGAGATATGATAATCAAATTATCCTACATCTCCTTTTCTTTTTATTTTTTTTCGTATCATCCACCTGATCACTCTAGGGTTATGGAAAAGACGGGTACAAAATGAATTTTTGTGTTGTCGATTTTAATGTTGCGTAGGATCGTGACCCATCGGTCGAGTGTGAAAAATCTTTATTTTTCAAATCAACAATGGATCGATTCATCAGATGATTTGGATATGTATGAGTCCCGATCCGCCATCATTTTTTCTCTTTGTTTTGTTTGGAACTCTGACACTCATTACATCGACCGTATAACTTCGGTCCAAACAATTAGACTTAGAGGGACATAAATGAAATAAGCTAGAATTTCATATTAATGTTAAAATTCGAAAGAGAAGATAAATGTGCATAAACTTGTCATCTAACTTATACTCGATTCATATGCTTAAATGCGGACTCTAACGACATGTTACCATAAAATGTTCGATTAATATGATAGAATCTATGTTTTGATCACAAACCCAAAAAACGATACGAGAATTCGCATCAATTTTTTTTCATTTTCAGCTTCTAATAAATCACGATGACCCGACCAGATACATATTTTCGATTAGTTTCGACAACATTGGATAAGCATGACATGTTTCAAATCCTCTGAGAATAAACAAAAAAACAACAAATGATTTGGTAGAAAAATTAGCAGTCACGTTGTTGTCTTGCATATACTTGCACTTGTCCTCTTGACAATGTCCAATTGCAGAGTTGGTCAAAATTGTTTCTATTTTATTCCACATTTTCAGCATAATCCTTAACATTCCCATCCATTAATTACCGAAATGCCACTGTTCCAGACAAAAATGAACATTAACATTACCAATTATCCATGGATGTTTGTGTCTGATCGATTCCTAATTTCTCGAACCACTATGAACTTTTTGTCTCCCACATCTCAAAAGCAATCTTCATTTCTATATCAACGAAATAAGATCTTTTACTTCAAAGTTTATTCGATTAAATAATCAAAGTACGATGATCAAATGTTTCGATTCGAATCTCATAAAAAATATAAGAATAGTATCACTTAATTAGACCTAAATAGATGTCCGATCTTGATCACATGACTATCCTAACTTAAAAATTCGTCTAAACAATACCCTATGTTAGTAAATTTTTCCCGAGTTAGTGATGTAATAATCAGATACCATACAAACGAATTTTTTAAATTCAATATACTCCCTAAACAATTTTATAGGTAAGTGTAACTATGTGACATTTGAATAGAATAATGAGTCATGTTTATGGTAAAGAATAAAGAAACAGTTGATAAAAAAAGGGAAAACTCCAGAAAACAACTATATTTTGACTTTATAGTACAAGATATAACGATTGATTTTGCTAT
>JAYMTN010000597.1:0-15729 GCA_036897425.1 Erodium trifolium | reverse complement strand
TACATGGAAGATCGACATATGAGCCCCGACTAAAGCCCCTGGGGTAGAGAAGGTGCAAACGACGATTAGAGAGACATGAGGAACGACGAATGGCATGATAGCAGAGCCATGATTTTGATGGCGACGACGACGGGATCACCGGAGACATGGACAGTAACGTTCTTACGCAGATTCCCTTTGCGAGACCCTCGTTGTTGTATGATGACCTCCTGGGAAGGGCGAGGCGAGGGCACGAGATTATCCGCGATCAAGGAGGGAGACGGAGGATTCGGGGGCGATAGAGGAGAAGAGGCCCTAGAAGACCCTTTAATAGCTTTAGGACCTCGGTTGGGATTGACGAACTTCGTGGTGAGACACGTGGGTAGTGTCAATAGGGAGGATGCAAAGTGTAGAGCCACGATGTTGGTGACCAACAAAGGCAAGACATGGTTGGGGAACAAGGACATTGAGACAGTGACACTATTAATTTTTGCACAAAGAGGAGGAAAGCCATAGAGCTTTAGGTTTTTTTGTAATATGTGTTTTCTATTGATATGGAACACTTAATTAGCTTGAAATTAACCATTTTAAATAATTTATGATTAATTAATGTATTTAAATAATGAAAACTTAAAAATTATGGAGGATTTTATAAAAAAAATCACATGTCAATTCGTTGGAAACAACACTGATATTGAATTATTGATTATATAAACAGTAAGACAAGCGAAGCGATCGATCTCAGATGATATTGATAGAACATGTAGAGTGGAACTTTCAACGTTAGAAGGAGAAATCTATCGAGAATCACCTCTTAAATTAAGAACTATAAAAATCATTTTAACTAATTCATTTGGTAAATGGATGTATGAAATGTACAGTTGATAGATTTTGATGATGGAAACCTAAAAAAAAAGAAATTAATCTTTGATCTCAGATTTGTATCTATGATGATCGAATGAAGAGGAAAGTGATAATTTAACTTTTTTTTCAACTTAACTAGTGTATTATTTGAGAGAGATCTATTGGTTTGTTTGAAACTCCAAAAATATAATGGAGAAGTGAAAATGCAAAAAATACGATGTTTTTATTGTGTTTTTGAGTGACAACGTGGCACCATGTTAAATGTTAGATTTTAAATGTGTATGATTACGACTAAGTCTCATGGTCCTTCAATTAAGGAATGTTCTCAATAGATATCCCTCTCATTGTTAATTTTTAATGTCAATTTTCTCTCTTCAACTCTATCTAATCTAATCTAATCTAAATCTAAAAGAATATAAAGCCAATGCACCCCATAAGCGTATGCCACCGTGGAAGGCCCTACTTCCATCGTTTCTCTAGTACTGTTCTCCCCTCGACTCTCCCCACTAAACCTCTCGCCTCCTGCCTGAGTTATTGTTCGGCAATAACTTCGGCATCTCCTATCGACTCTCTCCATTACTTCACTCCATTAATTAGGTAACCAGGCAACCCCTTCCTTTCATCTTCTCTTCCACTGTTAAGTTTCAATCTCTCCCAGCTTTGTTGTATACCGTAACCATAATCGATGATTCGTGTTCCTCTCCGATTGTGTGGTCCCAACTCCGGCAATGGGTGGTGAGAGCGGATATGAGTGCTGCGAAGGAAGGATCGAGCTCCGGCGCCGCTGTTACCTCCTGTTCGTCTTCTCATATTACTGCTCAAATCAATTCCAGAACACCCAAATGTGAGTTTTTGTTCGTCTTCATATCCAGTTCCCCATATTTTCTTTGTTCTCGAATTTTTGTAATGCCGATCCTTTTTCAATCGATTGTGTATGGTTTGAGTCCCTCAGTATTGTCTAGCTCCACCCTTTTAATTGCTTGACCTGACCGATCCCTTAGTATGTCAATTGGTTTGAAAAACCAGTTTAGTTCAATCATGTTGATGGTATCAGAAGCTTGAAATTATTTAACTCATCTTTGAAGTCAATGTGGTGAGAAAGGTATCAATTAGACACGGTGGCTGCCTGGCTGGGGAAAGCCTAATGTTGATGAATTAAGTTTTGAAATCACATCTAATTATTTGATTTGGGTAATTTTTTTGTTGTGGGCGATGAATCGAAGTCAGTTTCATGGTGCAGAGAAACCTTAAATTTAGCAGTTCTGGTTGAATATGGCTTGGAGGATTTTTGTTTTTGTGTCTTTTATTATGGGTCTGCGTCGATTATGTTCATCTTTTTGTTTGCTTGGTGAAAAAATAGTGGTATGTGCTGATAAACATTGTAATTGTAGAAGAAAATATTCGATTGAGTGTCCCAAATATCGTCTTTGAGCAGGGAACTGGTGTTCCTCATACTTCAAATTCAACCTATTTGTGATTGTGTGCTTGTATGTAGAAGCTAAATACGAAGGTTAATTTGTAACTTTAACAACTGTGAATTAAGTTGCTCTTCTTTGTTTAGAGCTATTCGTGATTGTGTACTGTTATGTAGAAGCCAAATACGAAGGTTAGTTTGTAACTTTAATTGCCGTGAATTAAGTTGATCTTCTTTGTTTTGGTTTGTTCAGATTGGGATTACGATGTTGACAAATGGTCTTAATGGGGGAGAAAGGGGATTTCCACATGATAAGGTTGGGTGATTGTTCTATTTTACTTAAGTTTCTTTTTTTTTAGGTAACCCGTAACGTTGAACTGTGTTCATGAGAAGTTCAACACACAACACAAGGTAGATGAATATGCTAGGGACCCGATAGAGAACCACCCGGCACTAGGTCACTCAACTCATGGATGTTGTGCCATATCACAACCAAAAGGTTTTCGATAGTGTGCAAATAATTGTTGGACAGGTGTTCTTAAGTTATGTGAGGCCTAAGATTTATGTGGTCGGGTCTTAGTGTTCTTGATTAGAGGTATTTTGGAGAGTTTCTGGGTCAGTTGAGGTTCTGCAACTTATTTTGAAGTGCCTTCCTTGAGTTTTTTTCCCTTGCTTGATTGTTGTAAATGCATTAAAAAATCGTGTTCAAGTGTTTGGTGAGTCTGTGTGACCTTAATAAACTAGAACATTACCACTTTTGTTGATGCTCTGATGTGTTTATTTCTGATTCTTCTGGTAGCATTTTTTACTTTGATATATGCAAATTTGGGAGACTATTTCAGGGTTAAGCATTTCAATTACTTAATTGTATTTTTAATATTCATAACTTTGTTTGTTAAATCAAAACTTAAATTTTCATTATGTATTTCCTACATTTGTACTTATTTCGCCATCCTTTTTTCTATGAATCTATACTGGGTTTTGGTCTGATTTTGCTGATCCGTTTTCCATTTCAGTACGTGTCTGCCATATATTTGAGGTGATACATCGAATTTTCGTTGTAGCGCACGAATTGGCCAGGGTTCTGCACTGCGTCTGTGTAGTGATCTAGAGCAAGTATATCAGGTGTTTGTTTGTGTTGTTGAGCATTCGGGTTTTGGGTGTGCTTGAGGTGTATGACTTTCTATCGGTGACTGTTGTGGTTTTTGTGGCAGGTCGTGTGTGTGCTGATTTTATCCTACATGGTTTCATCTTCTAGGCAGTCAACTTAAGTTCGTTATGTGGTCGACTTTTTCGAGTTCCTGGGCTGCTAGGTCCGTCATTATTTTCCCTCTGTCTTTATTAAACTGTTTGTGCGTCTTGCCTACTAACAAGCATTTAAGAAAATTTGTTGAATATTGAACAAATATGTGTGATTGCAAGCCTCATCTGATACACATCTTTCACATACTACTGTTTTTAGTATACCTCATGCAAGGTTAATGCTTTTGTTTGTATGCTCCTAAAGTCTAGATGGCATCATTATTTGTTTTGCTTGACTTTTTAACTATTTCCTTTTCTTTTTAGGGCCTTTTGTTTATTGTTTTTACTCTATTGGGAATGAATGAAGTGGGTAGGCTAGAGGTTCATTAAATGTGGAAAATATCTGATGCTCTGGCTACTTCTTTGCAGCAAATGTCTACCATCGAGATTTAATGCATTTTGGTTGGTTTAGGAGAAGAATTGGAATTTTTGCGAGACATTTTTCTATCTTATGAGTAGTAGATTTTTCTCTTACATAAAATGTGCAGGAAAAGAAGCAGTATAGATTTTAATCTGATTTCCTTATAGCTCTTTGTAAATGTGATTTAATTGGTTTCTTGTGGAATGATTACCTGGTGCAAATCTAAATACAAAATGAATAAAATAACTAGAATTGGACATGAAGTTTTAACTCACTATGTGATTGGCATTGGAATTGACTTAAAATGAAGCAATATAAGTTAGAACCTCGACTTACTCACCTATTCTCGCATGATTTTTCTTAACACAATTTAAGAGCCAAAAATGGCAATCTAAGTTAGAATCTCTCCTTACTCAGTTATTCTTGCATTATTTTTCTTAATACCATTTAATGAACAAAAATAGGCTCCTGTATAACTTTCTCACTACTTACTCTATGATTCTACCATGTGGCCGATGTCAGTATTAGATTAGGCATAAACCATGCAATAAAGAGTTAGGGAAGCTTTAATTGCAGTAGAAATAAACTTTAAATGGTAGGTATTGCCCTGTATTGTTTGAACTGAATGTTGATTGCCAGGAATCATTATTGCAGCAATCTCTGCATTCTTATTGGCTTTGAAAGTGATGGGTGGAAGAAGAGGTAACATACTTTGACACCTTGGAATGTAATCTTTGAAGTATTATTTTAGTTGGTTTTTCTTAAAACAGATTTTTTGTGCATGTCATTTGCTTGGCTAAACTGTAAATTACATTTTATTCTTCTATTTAAATTGTCTTGCTATATCAAAAAATATTGTGTCCATCCAAACACTGGAATCGTACTTCCGGACAAAATTCAAACACTCAAATTGACATGGAATTGATGTTGATAGTCAGAATAGGTAATTTGGAGAAGTAGAAACTTGGTTTTGGTTGATTACCTTATTTGGGGTTGTATGATTATTTTTGTTGCCACTTTTTTACGTGAATGAGAGCCATTAATTTTGCTATTCTCAAACCATTGTTGTGGATTAAATTCTAAATATGTTTGTTTGTGGCAGTGGCATGACGGCAAAATAGTCATTTTGATCTAGAAGCTCTAACTACTTATATTCTCCATTTTGTAAGGCATATGATTGTTTTCCCTTTTTCTACTTATTGACTATTAATGTTTTTTGGGCTTTTGTTGAAAATATATTGTCCGATGATTTGTCTGTAGTTTCAGATAATTCCACAAGAATTCAGAGAGCCTGTCTTTTTCCTCAATGCTAAACTTTAGTCCTCTTCAATTCTTGCTCAGGCTACGAAAGAAGTTTCGTATATTTAATCTTAGGTTACAGTGAGATAAACCTATTGCAAAGTTGTCCAGCCAAATTAGATTTCTGTTTTATATGCTTATTTAATGGTTGATTTTCACTCTGGATTTTTTTTAAGATGTCACGCAGAGGAGAAGGGTGTTGAGATTTGCTGTGAGGGTCATGAGTTGAGTACGGGGTTGCTTTACACACAATTTCTTTTATTTGCTTACAGAATAGCATGTTCTTATTGTAGTTTATTTTGTGTAGCAATATTTGTTTTTGTTGGATATTTTAATTACCGAAATCCATAATTCAAATTGAAATTATAATTCAAAGTGTATGGACTGTTTTTTCGGTTTGTTTTGCATTAAATTAAAGATATACTTGCAATAAGTTTAGTAGACTTGATTTGATTCATTTAAGTTGACAAAGTTACATACAACTCAAATGGGACTTCCAACGCCAACATTTCAAACAGTAGAAATTGGAGAGAGGATGTTTGATACTATATTAAAAGGGGAAATGGAATTTTGAGAGCCAGTTATGCCATTAAATTTGTCCAAATATCTATCATATGAACATTCCTAATCTACGATATTCAATTGAAGTCATAATAACACAACATTTTCAATATTGTGTTTCATATATCGTGATTACATGAGGTCAAGTTATATATCGAGTATATCTGTAAAAAATATTTAGTTTATTAGGACGGGATTTATTTTTTGGATAGCATGACGATGAAAAGGTGGACAATTTTGAGGCTTTTGTATTTTATACTAATTCTTACACCATGCACCGCGCATCGGGCGGTGCCCACACCTGGTTACCATAAATGCCAAAACAACATAATATATATAGCCTCAGGGTATATCACGGCATGTGCCAAAACAAACACACATGAGTTCATGATTAATTATTTTTTTTTATCAGCAATGTATTATTGGAGAACCAAGTTTTCAAAAAGAAAACAAGGTCAAGGGAAACCCTCAAAATAACAACCATGAGCATGCCTAAACCAGCACCTCAAAGCAGTAAACAACCAACCCAAACAAAAGTCACACCACAGGTCTAACTACCCAGAAAGCTAACTCGAAGAACACAAAACAAAAAACTATAAAACACCAAAGAACCACCCGGAGGAGCCAAACAAAAGGAAACAAGAGAAGCTTCACCTCCCAGCAGACAGAACCCAACAAACCCACTCACCAACCAAAGAACCCAAACAGAATCCCGAACCTCAACCAAACGACACCAAGAAAATGGCTGCACCATAAGACAAGAAAATAGCAACAAAAAAAACAAACGGCAGATGCACCAACCAACCAAGGAAACCGAAAGGACACCCCAAACTGCAGGTATGCAAGAACACGAAACACCCACCAGACCCATCTATAGAAGACAAAAGAATCCAGCTATCCCAAAACATCTGAGGTAGCAAGCTTTAAAACCTGGAAAAGAAAAGTTCCAAAAGGAAGCCACACCACAACAGAAGCCAACCAGTCACTAAAATCTCCACAGAAGACTTGGAAATGAAGGCAAAAACTGATTACGCAAAGGGGGATTTGGTCTGAGAATTAATTTCTTCCAGACAAGCTTCCTCTTCCTCTAAATCCAGGAAGTCGTCTCCAGAGTCAGCATCAAAGATGACCTTTTGATTAATTTCTGTCTCTAAATTATCAAATTGATCTATAACCAGCTCATCTTCCACAAAAGCCTTAAGCTCTATAGCTTTGCAGTAGTCCCAAGGACTCATGAATCCTTCAAAAGCCACACTTTTGCCTTTGCTCTTCTTCTTGTCTGAGAGTTGCAGAAGAGGAACCTCTTTTCCTTTCTTAGACCTAGTGTCGTAAACATAAGACACTTGAATCTTCTTTGATTTTCTTTTGAAGTTCGCTTTTTTTGGTATGCGGGGAGAGGTTTGAAAACTGTCAGCAAAACCAACACTGTGAGGACTAAAATTTCCTTCTAAAAAATGAACCTGACTTGCGGTATGTTTTTGTTTTCCCTCCTCCTTCTCCATCCCCAAATCATCTGATAAAGGACGAGCAGTCTGCAACATCTCGGTCTTTCCTGAAGGATGAGCTTCCAAATCAGTTGCAAGTTGCTGATTTAGCACCTCCTTATTACTACCCTCCAATTCCTTATCAGTGTCATGAACACTTTGCTTTCCACAACCTCCTCTCTAGAAGACTCTCTGACTTCAGTATTCTCCTTCAAATTTCCCACATCAACTGTAACATTCCCTGAAACATCTGGCCTGCCAACTTCTTCTCCATTAACTTCTCTGACCGATGAATGAGTTGTGAATTGACTAGAAAAGGAGTTTGGAGATGAACTAGGAGAAGGTAGAGGTGTAGAATCAGACGATTCAGACCAGGAAGGAAGAAGATTCAGATTAGTGCTAGAAACCCAGACTTCAACAACCTCAGGACCCAAAGTAATCTTCACTTTCTTATCAATCGGGCTGAAAATCTGAGTATGAATCAATACATGTGCTGTTTCTAGATCCCAGGTGTTCAAAGAATGGGGATGAGAATAAACATAAGAACCAAACCCCTCGCCCGCCACCGCCATTGTCTCCTCACACCATCCATGAAAGGGAATTCCTTGAATGGAGACCCAAGCAAATTTCCCTCCTTTTTGACAAAACAGATTTTTATCTGGGATTACAATCATCCACTCCTGAAGCCATTTTGTATTCTCAACCAACAATAACTTGTCAAACTCCGTGTCTGGACAAGTAAGAAGCAGACACCTATTTCCCAAACCTCTGACTTGAACTTCAGAAACCCCCTGTTGAGCTATCTCTCTCATTATAGCCTCCGCTGAAAAATTTCTATGTGAATAAGCCAGATGCGACCTACACAAGAGTTGTTGCTGCTTTACAACTATGGAACCTCTCGGTACTGGCTCAGGAGATCCTTCAGACTTAAGGGTGTCAGAAACTTTCTCAAAATGTTCAACTATTCCTTTTACTCTCCACTCCAATTGAGAATGCGAAGTCTGGTCATGAAATCTTGTAGTCTTCTTCCTCCAAGCTTTTGCCACCAGCAATTTATACCCACACAGAAGCCATCCATTATAAAAATTGATTGCTCTTAAAAGACTTTCCTCCGAGTTAAATTTAATGAAAGCAAACCACCTTCCCCTGATATTCGGTCTGGTTGGAGCTTCAACCGACAGGATTTGACCTGCTTCTCTAAACTGCTCCTCTAACCATAAACAAGACGAATTTGGTGGGACATTACTGATGAAAATCCAATGCTCAGGAAGCCCATCCGACACTTCTGACCACCCTCTATCTCCCACTGGTCTTGTAGGAGCAGCAACCCTTCTTCTCCAACTTCTCTTCTGATGAGGGTTAACCAAATCCTCCATCGAGCGTTGTTGTCTTTTCCCTTGTGAAAATGAAGGCCCACAAAGAGTGATAGGCTCTGCCAAATGATGCGATGCTGGCTGAATGTGCCGAGTTGCTCTGAACTCAAACCCAGGAGGCGGCCCAGCACAAGAAGAAGAGGCTTGTTTGTCATCTATGTTGGAACACAGTCGTTGTTCGGTTGTCATTCTGACTTCAAAGGATGAAGAAAGGTTACTGCTCCCTCCGAGACCTGAGAATCTAAGCCTCTAAATTGATCGCTGACACCACTCAATCCTCCAAAGTCACTCCTAATCCAAAACCCCAAACCTTCGGTTCCCTCAAAACCCCAAATACCCAGAACAAAAGCAACAGAAAATGATCAAAATCCCATCGAAATCAGCCATCTACTCGTCGACCAAACCAAACACCAGAGCAACCGAACTGAAGCTTCAATCAGACAAAGCACCAAAACCAGAGAAAAAGGGTCGGGAAGACGGAGACGGAGCTCACGAGAACTTACCTGAATGGAGAACGCAATGAACAGAAGACTCAAAACCCATCGGATGACCTTCAATCAGCCGGAAACTATGCCGGAAATCGGGCCGAAAGGCCTTACGTCGCTGACCTAGAAAAGGAAAGAGGGGCGCGTGTCTGAGCGCGTTCCTATACTAACATTATTAATTGGTGTGTAGTTCATGATTAATTATTAGTTGCCTCAAAAACCAAATATAAATAAATACACGGTCACGTACAGTAAAGACCAAAGCAACAAAACATGTTACACGTATACCGTTCAAGACAACAAAAAACACATACCCACGGTTCAAGTTTTAATTTCCATAAATTCCATGAACCGCCGATAATCAGAAAGTAAGGAATTTTTCAAATTGGAAAAATTAAGGTTAATTAAAAGAGTTTTAAATTATGCGCTGATACCATCGTTGGAAATTAAGATCAATTCTATAAACTTTGATGCGGAATTGAAGATGAACGTTAAAACTCAATTTAACTCATGGAGTTCAATTTCTATACTTCTACTACACGAAAGAGAAGAATTGATAAATTAATATGACGTACTCGGATCCATGAACTCCTTCTTTTCCTTAGTCTTTTTCTTCTCTCTCTTCTTTCTCTTTGATTTACTCTGTAATGGTTCATTGTGTTGTAATGGTTCATTGTGTTTTCTGTAACTGATTCAATTAGGGAGAGAGAATGGAATTTAAACTCTAAGATAACCAAATCACCAATTGGGCTCAACCACTATTACATTGGGCTTTATAATTGAGTTGGGTATTAAAGACATGAGCCACTAATGAATAATATAGAACTATTATATAAGCGTGTTACTGGTCTTCTGACCTTTTTACCTTGCTTCTACTTGAATCAGGGCATTCCAAATCTTTCTGAATTCGGTCTTATTAATAAATTTTTCGAGCTTATCAGAAAAAAAATTCACAATACATCGCTGGGATTTTGGGGTTCAAGTTCACTAATTAGTGAACCGATTCATGAACCAAACAATTCGATTCGTAAGGTTTTATAAGTCTGTTAATTTACACTTGCATCATAGCAGAAGTGCAAAGAGGAGGAAACATATACTTACAAGTTACACCCCTTAGGCGAGAATGGTACAAAGACAAGAAGAGTAAAGGGGACAATTTGATAACACAAGGATTCAAAGACAAAAGACTTGTTTAAACAAATTAGGAGAAAAACATGCAAGTGTTCAGCTTATAAACATGCATATTTGTGTGTCAGCACGTAAATATACTAGTGCAGCACAAACAACAACAAATGGTCAACGGATTTGATTCATCCCATCCTGCAATTTTCTCGATTCGAAGTACAAAACGTTGTTTTTTTTGTGATCAAATACATTATATATATTTTTTACAACAATATAAATCTAATGACTATAAACTTGTGAACTATGAACACCGTTTGTCCGGTGTTTGGTTACGATTCGATGAATATTCAACAGCGACTAAATCCAGCTTCAGTCGCTATTAAAACTAGGACAGCGAGCGAAGGCCTTATTTTCTTGATCGTTTTCTCGATTCTTAGTACACAACGTTGTTTTTTTGTGATAAAATACATTATATAATTTTTTTTACAGCAATATAAATCTAATGACTATAAACCTGTGAATTAAAAATACATTATATAATTTTTTTTACAGCAATATAAATCTAATGACTATAAACCTGTGAATTATAAACGCCATTTTCCAGTTTTGGGTTTCGGTTTAGTGAATATTCAACAGCAACGAAATCCAGCTTCAGTCGCTATTGAAACCGGACAGACAGCAAAAAGACTTGTATTCTTGACCGTTTTCTCGATTCGAAGTACAAAACGTTATTTTTTTGTGATCAAATACATTATATAATTTTTTTTACAACAATATAAATCTAATAACTACAAACTTGTGAATTATGAGTACCATTTGTCCAATGTCGGGTTTATATTAGCATACCATGTATACATTGTTTGAAAAACATGCATAGTGTTCAGCTTGTAAACATGCATATTTGTGTGTCAGCACTTAAACATACTAGTGAAGCACAAACAGCAACAAAAGGTCTAGTGCAGCACAAACAGCATTCATCCACTTCCTACAGCATTCATCCACTTCGTACCTGCACTTTGATTGAATTATTAGTAACGAATACCCTGGCACTCATGTAATAATTAAATCTAAAATATGGCATTTGAAGAACATTAGTAATTGGAAAGACTGGTTCACAATCAAACTAGCACTTACCCATCTTACAATATATAGTGCTTTCGAAGAATATACTGAATCCCGAACCTCGAGCTCCAGAGTATGTGTGTGTGTCTTGATTGCCTTGGATTTCCCTGCTTCCGTAGACACTTCAATTTCTTCAACCGAAAGAGAATGAGGTGGAATTTCGGAAACATGGTCTAGCATGGAACTGTAACCTGTCCGAGCAATGAAGATACTAGCACCCGTTGAGGCAAATTCGCATTGATGAAGCCAATGTACTTCTCCCGGATAAGGTTGGATGTCAGCAACTTCTTCCACCTCAGGAGAAGTGACGGGGCTACGAAAATAGACCACTCTATTTTCCAGGTTGTTGATACGACGATCCATTAATCCATAATACACATTGTTGAATGAAACACCTCTACCTGAAAATTTTACACCCTCGGGATCCACATGGCTCCACTCGTGGCTGCCTATGTCCAGCTTGAACATACCAGGATTACCTTCACCGGTTATGCGTATGACGATAAAATCCTCCCCAATAACTACATGGGACTCAATCTCATAATGACGAAATATCCCTTTACCCGGCCCCCTTCGGAAAGGTGGTTCAGGCAGCAACTCCCATTCTTGAGCCTCTGTCTTCAAACATTCGAAATTTTTTGGTGACTCTTCTTTGACCAACAAGAAGCGGTTAAAAGCATATATCTGACTTCCAACGACAATAACAATAGGAGACGCCTTCTTCGCCTGTAAGAGTGGGCCAGCTTGGACAAGATCACCAAAATCAGGAGGAATGGACTTGTTAGGGAACTGAAGAATCTTGCAAAACTCAATCTTGTAAGTAACCAGGTTCGCAACATATGCGGAGGAGAGCTTATCGAAAATAGTCCCCCCTATCATGTAGAGGGTGGAAGCTACCGCACCGAAACCACTATTATAAGGCAAAGGTGTGGAAAACAAGTTAACAGAGAAAGAGTAATCAGGGTTCAGTTTAGCACTTCTTCCAAATGCCTTGACTATGTATGTAGACTTGCGGGAATATACAACAAACATGATGTCCTGCCAGAAAGAAGTTACTGATGAGAATTTTTAATCCTAAAAAAATTGTTTAGGATTTTGACACAAAAGAGTTTCCAATTCTAGAAGCAAAATCCATACCTCGCATGAAGATGAAGAGGATTGGAGAACGGGTTCAATTCTCAGAGGTGGGGATAAACCACATGAAGAGGGCGCCTTAGATGAACCAGATTGGACCTCCATACCAATATCAGACAGAGCAGGGGAGTAGATACGCTCCTAGAAAAAGAATGCAGATAAGTTGTCCACAAACAAACAAATAAACTATAAGCAAGGTTTTAAAAGGCGGAAACAGAAACTAAGGCATAAACTTAATCAAATGAGGATGCGCATTACATTAAATATAAAAACCAACTGTTGAAAAAAAAGACATGAGTTGCATTTGAATTGCTGGAATGTGAATCATCTTTGCAATAATCTATGTCTTTGGGCAGAAGCAACCAAATGATACTGTATGCTATAATCTATGTCAGAATCTGGATTCCCCTAAATATCGAGATTGAATAAGTAGACAATCTTACCCTTACTCCCTGCACTGAAGCATAGGGGATCTCACCAGCCGTCAGGGCTAGGTTGTGCTCCTCCCTCGCGAACATGTCGAGGGCGGCTTTGTAGAGGAGAACCTTCCCTAGCTGGATGGTGAAAAACAAGACATCAATTGCATTTGAATTGCAAAAATGCCACACAACACAGAGGCACTATAGATTCAACCCATATGCCACAATTCTCACTAATTAAGAAAAAATTAGACATCTTACTCCTTTCTCATCGGCGGGAGGGGTGGAGGAGGCCTGACGAGTAGTGGGGGACAGGAAGAACTCCTCCTCTAAACTATCGCAGATGAGTTGAAGGAAGTTCCTGAGCTCGTCCATGCGAGCGATGACGTCGGGCTTGGAGTACAGCAACTTCTCTTGCTGCGGGTTCATCTTCTGGCCTCGGCTCACGCTCAACTCCGTGCGGTAGATGCGAACGAATTCCTTCCGGAGGGCACGATAACGCTTGTTAAACGCCCTGATGACGGGATCTTCTCTCACCGGACCTTCGGACGCCATGAGAATGTGTATAACTAGGGTTTGGAGATGCAAACTCCCATTTTCATCAGGAACTCGGCCTATGACTCCTGGTAGGTTAGTGTGCATAATAAAATTAGGGGAACAGGTGAAATGGTTTTCAATTTTTTGTTTTCACCTTATTGTTAATCATACACAATTAGTAAAATATGGCATGTTTCAAGTGTTTAGAGCTTTTTGTTTCTTTATTCAAGTAATACATGTCTTTGTAATGGATCTTCAGATTGCACAATCAAGGTATTGTGTTTCAAATTTTCATTTTGTTATGGTTTATGATGGTTTTGCTTTTCGGGTTTCATTAACTATTCTAAGATTTTGCTTTGATCAAATATGGGGTGTAGCAAGTAGAAAGCTCAGACTCACCTAGCAGGACACATAGAACAAGTGTAAGGTTGGTTTCTATAAGATTTGATGGTAAAATAACTTGACGATTGTATTTATTTCAAACACACTCATATCTGCGATGAGAACCTTCAAATCGTGGTTTTCAGATTGCTTCTGAGTAAGTTTGTGGTTAGGGCTGCAGTAGCATCAGCGTTTCTCGTGTTATTGAAGGAAAATAAACCTGAATTCAACCGGTTAATCATGTGTATATTAATCCTGAGGAAAGCGTGGTAGAAGTTCCAATGCCGAGTCCTGGATCTAATGGAAACCCAGTAGAAGGTGTAAGAGGCTTTGGAGGAGGTCCTGATGCCAACTCTGTGAGTACCTTTTGAACTTGGTAACTTTCTTGTTGGAATCAGTAGAAAAATGTGCAGGCCAAGTTTATTGGAGTAGAAATTGCTGCATCACAACATAATGAACTATATCTTGAACCAAGATTGTGTAATGTTCCATCAATTGAGCAGAAAACTTTCAGTGACATTATTGTAATTTTTGCGTTGCAACTTGCCACTTACTAGAACTTTTATGAGTATAGGATTGGGAGTTGAGATATGGTCAGGTCACTGCATTCATGGGAGAGTAGGAATTTTGATTGTATATTGCTCCAAAAAAAGAATTCAGTGAAGCTATGTAAAAATAGCTGCTTGGGTAGATTTCAATGGGAAAAATCAACGTTTTGAAGAGCCTATTTATATGGCTTCCAAACTTATTATCAAGTTTAGCCATACACGATGTCTTGGGTCAGTTGTTGGAAAGAATTTTCAGTTCCATGGTCAAAATATAAAATAATAGATGATAGTGTAATCTGTCTATGACATGTTTGGCTTTCTGCACATAATCATTTGCAGTGATTCATGTACTGGAGCAGCTGGTTAATGTTCCCACTTTTTAACCAGAATTGGGATAGTGTTCATTTGTCCATTCTCCATATTATATGTTTCATCATTGTAATATTGCTTTCCTTTTTACCTCATGTAGACTGTGCATGTTTCATCCTTGTAATATTGTGCAACACTCGGATTTATGTTAATCTCCCATGTATATAAACCTTTAATTAATTAACATGGTTCATTAATTTGACGAATGTTCCATTTTGGCTATGGTATCATTGTCATTATGAGGACAATGGAACTAATCCAATGACTTAAATTTTTGCATCATTTGAAGCTGTATTTCAGACTTACCTATAGCGTTATGTGCCTTCATATGCCTGAGCCTAAGTTCAGAGACTATTTGTCAAGGACACTAGATGTTCTTTTTAGGTTGATGATTTCATACTATGAAATTCTGAGCTTCCGACTGGACGACAAGGTTAGCATTCATCTTTTAAGATGATTTATTTACATCATTTCTCTGGTGTGCATTTTGGTTTTCCATTATATATTCTATATCTCTTGACAGATTTGGTTTGGTCTGGGATTTTTTTTGTTATGTTCTAACATTTTATGGAATCAGGATGTAGGTTATATATACGTTTATGTGTTGTTCTCTTTAAAAATGCCTCATAATCATTCTGTTCTTAATTTGAGCATATCTGTCTATAAAAGCAATGGGCTACTTAAAACGTTATGTTAATCTGAGTTTTGTGAAGTATGTTCGTTTTCATGTGGGTATTGTTGAATTTTTTCAGCCACTAAATTTTAGGCCTTTTTTCAAGTCTCTCATATTTGTTAGCTTTACTACAGTTAGAGTGTGGCTAATGATTTTTTGTTTCTGTTCTTTTGATTCCTCGGAGTAGGATGGATATAAGGCTTTACTTTGAGTTTCCCCAGCAAGGATAGCTTACCTTGATTTTAATCTTCAGAAAACCAAGATGCAGATATGTGTCCAGGTCTTGGTTAGTGATCCAA